>JBBPQU010000963.1:0-12550 GCA_038092655.1 Boletus sensibilis
TATCCTGTTTCATGTGTAAGGAGCGCCATGAATGAAGACGTGATCAAGAGACACACTTGTTGGCATTGTAGAGCACGAGAGGGAGATTGAGCAAGAATGCAACCCATTGACCCGAGAGTAAGAAAAGAATGGTGAGGAAAGCATGAGCGATGTTTTCGGGCAGAACAAACTAGGGGTTGCACGTGGTGAGTACACGGAAGTAAAGGCAATCGATCATTCTACCTGATTGAGCTTGTTGCAGAGATCTATGGGATTGATGTAGTCGCATTCGAGGTCAGAGAACATGATGATCTATATTGCATGTCAGAAGACGCCAGAGTTGGACTAGTTTCGAGTGACGTACGAAAAAGACCATCGTGAAGAGCAGTCCAGCGGCCATAAGGACCGAGAACAGGAACAGCCAACCTGTTTAATGGGTGAATTCGGACACAACACCTAAGAACGTGGTAAGGCCAGTGCCCTAAAAAGAAGACGCACCAGCTCCACCCATGTCGTGTCAGCTCGGTGATGAGGGTTCGTTGAGAATGAAAATGGCCGCGTGGGGTGTGGTAGCTACGGGTTTTGTGAGTGTCGAGCTCACCGTTGTTGAGGTCGATTTCAAGTTGACGCATGTTCTGGTTTTCTGCCACACGCCAAACAAGTGCACACAGCCGTCTTGAGGTCGCGTCCAGCTTCGCCGCATTTTCTTTCCCGAACTATCATCATCATCATGTCCCTCTTAGCACGTCTCTCCACCAACACCACCGACGGTGGCCCCGTCCGTCCGAAATCCGCAAATCGCAACTCGCCCTATGTGCGTACTATACGATTCGCATCCTCCAAGGCTGTCCATTGAAAAATAAAATAAAATGTCCATCCTTGGCCCTTCTCCACACGCGCGCGCTTTTTGCCTCTCAGGCCCGCCCCTCTCGACCCCCCAAAGGTGATTCAGACGCACAGTGGTCCCATGACTTGTACGAAGACCCAGACAAGCCTTCCCTCTCCTCTCGATTGTCGGCTTCTGCCGCGGCCCCTCGCAAACCCGATTCCACCCTCGTCCAACGCGCAATCAGAGAAGCCACTGCCGCAGGTGGAATAAGCATCAAGGGGGCGAGCACCAGTGCCAATGGAAACGTCGTACAGGTCGACGGTCTCGTCAAGGGTACTACTTCTGCAGATGTCGAGGTGTGCCTTCTCCTTTCTCATCTCTTAGTATTTTCCGACACCCGACAGGCCATCTTCCGGCGGTGTGGTCCGATCATCTCCTCAGACCTCGTGACCAACCAAGTATCTGACAACGTGATCGTCCGACTGACCTTCAAAGAAGCCGCGCATGCTGCAGCCGCTGTTGCCAAATTTGACAAACAGCCTGCAGACGGTCGTATACTCCGCGTCATGATTGTAGGCGTACAATCCGTCGGCCTTTCTAGAAGACTTGGCGGTGTGGAACTCGTCAACGAGAACGGGAGCGTTGATGTGTTAATGGGCGCAGATAACGATGCCGGATCGTGAGTCCTGAGGATCTGTGCTTGTGAGCACCGCCCAATTCCATTTCTGCGAACAGAAAAATGCGCTCAGATTCAATCATGAACTCGGACCCTCGTGCCACAGTCCTCGTCGCACCGCCAGTAGCAGATCCCAAGGTGTACAGTCCACAGAATAACTCGCGACCAGAAGTTCAGCGGTGGCAGCGTGGAGGAAGGAAAGGTGGGCGGGGTCGACGCGGTGGTGGTGCAGGTGGCGGTGCAGCCACCATGGATGTTGATTGAATGGGTTGGGTGATTTCGGATTATTATGTCGGCTAAAAACTGCTCACCTGCTCACCTCGGGATTTGTTACAAGTATCACCACGCTAGCTGCATCTTCTTACGCACATCTCAGTATTTTACAGAATTGTTATGTATTGTGTTGCTTTGATCTGGTTAGGCTAGGAACCATCATATGGGTTCAAGTTCCATCAAGTGTCAATGTCATGCATCAGATGAACTTGACAAACAACTTGGTTGGTTTCTTGTCTCGATTGTAGAGAAAGACAACCACATTGGTGAGCATAAGTACCTCTTGATATCGGTGAGACCCGAGTTTACCTCGGACTGGCAACGCCAAGAAGGCTCGACTTTAACAAGTTCGAACTTATCATCGATCTCCCTGCTGCATTTGCTTGGACACGTTGATTGACAGTGAAGGCTTCGCTTCAAGCTCGTTACCGCACTGCCATGAGGATCGAACAACATTGTAGTGGGGTACTCATCCGCCAGGGTGTTCGCATTTCCCGAGGCTCTCGGTAGAAACGAATCATCGATACATCCAGACATGCAGTGACAGTCCTCGACGGAGCCTCGCCTCCATGGTGTACGTGACCACATACCGACTGCCTACTAGTAGGTCGATCGAGAGCTTTTATGTCTAAAATTAAGAGGCCGCTGAGTATTAACCAACTACTTGACAGTTAGACTCTGAGTTTGAGCGCTTTGTACGTTTACGAGTGACGAGTGCGACGCACAGTACGAAGCGGACGGCGTCTTGCCCGACTTCTATATCCCCCTCGCTGCAACAGCATTAGAATGCGGCGGCTGTTGCGTTGAACGATCGTTTGACGGCGACTCATTCTGACTTGGATTCACCATACGCCACTAATCCGAAACGATGACCGCCGGTGCGACCACATCGGCTGTGGTCCATTTTCCTTAAAGCTCGACCCAGCTCCCCACGACCGTTGACCATTCCATTCCTCCTATATCATCACTAGTCACTCTTCACCTCTTTTACTCTCACCCTTATCATTCTTATCACTCTTCACACCTATTCTCACCGTTTCACTCTATATCACGTATATCACAGATCTCGATTGTTCCAGATCATGGACCCTGTGATGCTCATGACTACATCATGCCTATGTGTTCTTCGTGTACTCCTCATGTATGCCTGGCGCATTCCACATGTCTTCTAGTACATATATAATCAGTGGTTCTGGACGAGCCATAACAACCGTACTCGTCATTCCTTCAATTTCCCTCAAAATCGTCACTGAGGTCTACGACCCCGTACAGCTGTTCGCATTGCATACCGTTCTCACTCTTCCAGTGAGTGTGATATGTTCACCTTTACTACCTTCGCACTGATGGCGCTGGCATCCATACCTATCTTTTGTACAGAAATGTCTCATCTCTTGTTTTGGCCCACCATTACGTTTTTCTACCCTGTCGGAAACACTTCAGCGGTCTGTTTGACCGAGAATCTGTCCCCTGAAAGCGAGGCAGATATACTACTTCTCGCGTGCGGGGATCCTCGACATATCTTGTACACCATCTACACCAATGAAATTAATCCGTTGACGTGTACGTGTCATTTTGCTCAATGACTTGCCAGACCTGACACGCCGTAGGTCTGCGGACGCTTGACATTACTTGTTGTGATGTGGACGTCGCTATACTCGGTGAGCCTCATTCATCCGCCCCGCCCTTTTCGTTTTTTTAGCGTTCTCAGTAACCCATCATAGCGCGCAACGCATTGTTTTTTACCCTTCTCGCCGACGACGGCGTGCTAGACAAGTTAGACAACTTGTGGAACCTCTTCTACCACATGTATGTCGACCAGATCTCGCTCTCGATACTGTTCGGGCAGTGTCGTAAGCTTGTCGCTTTGGCGGAAAACGTGGAGACATGGAGAGCTGGCCCATACGGCCACTTTCTCACTATGTGCGATGCAGCGACGCTTGGAGAGCTTCGTCGCGTCTGGACCACGTACCTCGATACGTCCACCTTCTCCTCCAAGCAGATGAAGCGTTTTGAACAACGCTTCATGGACGGCATGAAAGAGACGCTACGAAAGATGGGATTCGGAGGTACCACGACTGCAGCTCGTTCCGCAGGACCCCTCGCGTTACACGCAAATCAAGTTGTCTCGCGCCAATTTAGCAGCTACTGGGCCTCCGGGACCACCAACAACGGTGCACAAGGCCAAAAGCGACGCCTGCTCGTCAATCCCACCTTTGCGTTTTCGATCGATGGGGACAAGTTCGCTGTCCACTACGGAACGGATCCCCTCTCCGGGTTCCATCTCGCAGAGGCCTTCGTATCGGGCAAGTTCACCCGTCTTCATGAGCGTATCCCACCGCACGAGATGGTACACGTTGCCAAGGACCAGTTTTCACGTTGGTGTACGTCCGTGAGCAAGCGCTTGAAGAGCAGCAACCCCTCGTCGCCTACATTCGTCATCCGAATGTTTGCCGGCGATGCGTTGATGTTCTGTCAAGCACTCAAGTACTGTGAGGTGACGCGTTCCCCGATCACGCCGTACAACGTCGCTGCATGGCGGTTGTCCACCATCACGCTCGACGACCACTATTATGGGCGCAATGCGCTGTCGTCGGCGCCACTGTCGTTCAATGTGATCGACACGTCGAATATTCTGGATCATGTTGGACTTGTCAATGTCCTCGTCGTCACTGCGCCGCTCCTATGCAAAACACCGTCGGCGACGCTGTATACCGAAGCGCTTCTCAGGACGGGCGACGATCCTTCCCAGGCTATTCTAGAGCACGTCTGTGGCGACCTCCCCATCATGGCCCTCCTCTTGGGTATCATCCCCTCGACGTTTATATCACAATTCACTACGCGTTCCAACGTCCACGAAACCCTGACGATGAGCGAGGGTGCAAAACAGTATCACGAGCGGTTGGCCTGGAAGGTGATTGGGCTCGGAGGAGCAACGTCATGGGCACACTGTGACAACACCCCGACACCACCCCAGCGCTTATCCTTCCCGCCTGAAGAACTCGCCGCATTTCTCTTTCGCGTCTATCTCCACATGTTCTCCGACGAGGACGTCAGGTCCAGATTCCAACTCCTTTCCCTCTCTCCCGAGCGTATGCTCCGAGAATTACAGCGCTCCGGGGTCCTGCACTATAACCGCCGCTCCTTTGCCCTCTTCGTGCATTTCGTGAAGACGAGGATACAGACGGACTGGTGGCGTGCCATGGATCTGTTTGAAGACCTGGTGTTGGCCGACGGGCCGCTGATCACGGGACAACATGCATACCATGAACTATGTTGTCAGCTCCATGTCCTTGGCGTTTACACCACCCCGTGGATGTCTGTCCCGGCTCTCCACCTCCTCCAGTATGAAGACGTCTCTTCCTCCTCCAACGACCTCAGGCTATTCCGCGACTGGACCCGGACAAACATCCCGCAGGTCGTCACGCTCGTGCTCGTCGTCCCCCGAGATGCCATCGCGAGACTCGAGCCTGACTTTATGGAGGTCGGGACCCCGGTGCTGCAATGCGACATGCATGATGGACCGCGTGAAAACTGGTTCGCCGTCACCTCTGCCACGTTTGGGACGCTGCGTGTCTCTGGCAGGGGCGAGCACCGGATGGGTGTGGTCGTCGAAGGTGATGCAGACACGGCCGCGATGCAACCGCCGTGGAGGAGCAGGGCACCGTTGATCATCACATTTTCGGTCCCGACCATCTCAGTGATGGACTTTGCGCGGAACCCGAGGGCCACAGTCGGTTTGGCGCTGCGTGCGACGGTGGGGGTGACCGCCAAGTTTGCGGATCGGCTGGGGTTCGATTTGACGGTGTTTAGGACACGGTTGGCGGATGCGGAGCGTGTGTTTGTGCTGGCAGGGCGTCCCGTCGTGGGCACGGGCAGGGGTTTGGGTGCGGTCACTATGGCTGATCACTGGCAGGAGAACTCGGAGCAAGCCACTAGCGGCCCAGATATGCCTCGCACAGGCGGAGACATACACGTCCAGATGGACGACACGTTCTCTGCTGTCCAGTCATTCACCGTACGTATCGACATCACGGATCCCAGCGCACGAGCGGCCCATGCAGATGCACAGACAATCCCGACCGTTAGCCCCGGCTCGGGGTCGACGCGAAGCCTCGGCGCGTGCGTCAGGATAGGCACACACACTTATGTTGTTCAGTTCCCGCTTCCTGTCGATGTGGTGCATGCGAAACTGCGTATTGCGAGGCTGTCGTCATATATTGAGGTGAGTCGCGTTGGTACTTCTGTGCCATATGGCATCCCGTTACATCGTTGACGCCGACACCTTGTCCTTATTCCATTGTCCAGGTTGTAGCGCCTCCCGCTCCGTTCGAGGTCCGACCCGAGCGCGATCTCTCGAATCGATTCGTATCCTTGTCCTTGGATCCCAACGACGACGGCATCCCGACGTTGGGGAGCATTCACCGCATCAACCTCGACCGGTGCCCCACGTTCAAACTTCCCAAAAACCCACCGACGCTCAACTGGTGCCACATGCACGTCAGCCTCATGTTCTCCGAGCTCGAGAGAGAGCGTACGCTCCATGCCCAGATCGATACGCTCGTACATGTCAAACAAACGTTGTACCTTTTTTTGCGTTCCGCGGCAGGCGCGAGTCCGGATGGTGAAGCCCCAAGCAGGGTATTTGCACTGGTTGACACGTCGCGCGGGGTGCCGTATCTCTATATCGTCGTTGCACGCATGTGTTTGGACGTTGGATCGCACACGGTGGTTGCAGACGCGTTCGTGGCGCTGGGTACACCTGCTGTGCGGGCGGCGCTGCGGGATGCGTACACGTCCATGGGTAATGGTCGTGGCCAAAGGCCCCGAAATCCAGATGATCTTGCGATCCGGTACATCAGTACAGACGCAGACGAAACCGCGGCGTGGTTCCATCTCCTCCCGCGCCTGACTGAACGGTGTCGGACGTGGCCGCACAAGGCGACATGCGCTTATCGTACCTCGAAGCAGCACCAGCAGAAGCCCGGTGAACGCTCCCTCGGAACGTGGGGGAAGCAGAGCCCGCTGTGTACCTGCGGCGCAGGCGTAGGCACCGAGATATTGCCAAAGCAGTTCGAACGTCTCGCACCGAATCTCACGCGGGCAGCGTTCAGCCCCTTGTTTTCAGTGCCGTACTTGAAGGAGGTGGACGTGCCCCTGGGCGGCCCGGTTACGGGAATGGGGACACCTCGGGAGAACGATACGCCCAGAGCCCCGTTGCACGACCGGAACGTCCACGTTGGCAAGACGGATGCAGTCAGGGTGGGATGTCGATGTCGGTCGTGTGGCAAGGAGGGTGGTCTGACGTGTAGTCGGTGCAAGCGCGCGCGGTATTGTTCCAAGGAGTGTCAACGTGCGGATTGGAGGAGTCATAAAAGGGACTGTGAGAGTGCCCTGGGGCGTTCTTGATCAGAATACGTCAGGAAAAGGCTCGGCCGCGAAGTGTTATAATAACTTCTTACGTTTTATGATATGGTGTCGCTTGTCAGCTTTTTCAACGATGTCACCAAAAACTAGAAGAAAACTCAATGGCAATGACATAGAATATCTGAGTGTAGACTAGTGACCAACCCGTGCTATGACTCCTCAGCCTACAGTGAGGCAAGTCGTCGATAGCTTCCCTCCACTGGCATTGAACCTCATAGCACGGATTGGTCACCGGCAGGCTAGTAATCACGGCGTTAACGTACTTGCGTGCGCCTACTTTTTTTTAGCCAACTCGCCACAATGGTGCTTGCATTCCTTTTTATCTTGAAACATCATCTCTGAGATCAACGACTCCACTCAACCTTTCTTCAACGCACCTAGTATTCTGGTGAGTTTGACGAGTCAATGTTTTCTTGGTGCACACTAACAGCATCCCTCGTACAGATTGAATGTCCCATTTATTGTTTTGGCCCTCTGTCACGTCCTTCTATCCCATTGGCAACACCTCTGCAGTCTGCCTGACTGAGAACCTTCCCCCTGGATGCAAGGCAGACGTCCTGCTTGTTGCTTGTGGGGATCCAAGGCATATCTTGTATACCATCTACACCAACGAAACCAGTTCATCAACATGTATGTGTTATTCCGTTTGATAGAGATCGTCCGTGGCTGAACTCGACGAATCCTAGATTTGCGCACGTTTGACATTACTTGCTGTGATGTGGACGTCGCTATACTCGGTGAGGCGCACTTGGTCTGGTTTCTCGAGTGTCTCACTGATCCATCGTAGCGCGAAACGCATTATTATTTACCTTTCTTGCCGACGATGGCTCGCTAGATCAGTTAGACAACATATGGAAACTTTTCTACCACATGCTTGTCGACCAGATCTCGCTGTCGATACTTTTCAAACAGTGTCGCAAGCTCGTTGGTTTAGCAGAGAGCATAGAAATTTGGAGAGCTGGCCCATATGGTCATTTCCTCACTACGTGCGATGCCACTACACTCGCGGAGCTTCGGCGTATCTGGACCACATACCTCAATACGGCCAACTGGTCCTCCAAGCAGGCAGAGCGATTTAAACAGTGCTTTGTCAATGGCATGGAGGAGAATTCGCGAAAGATGGGGACCACAACAGCGAGTCATTCTGCAGGACCCCTCGCATTAAATGCGGACGAGGCCGTCTCGCGCCAATTTAGCAGCTATTGGTCTTCCGGGATTACAGACGACGGTGCGCAAGGCCAAAAGCGACGCCTGCTCGTCAATCCCACCTTTGCGTTTTCCATCGACGGGGACAAGTTCGCTGTCCACTACGGAACAGATCCCCTCTCCGGGTTCCATCTCGCAGAAGCCTTCGCATCGGGCAAGTTCATCCGTCCGCATGAGCGCATCCCACTGCACGAGGTGGTACGCGTTGCCAAGGACCAATTTTCACGCTGGTGTACGTCCATGAGCAGGTGCTTGAAGGGCAACAACCCCTTGTCGCCGACATTCGTCATCCGAATGTTTGCCGGCGATGCGTTGATGTTCTGTCAAGCGCTCAAGTACTGTGAGGCGACGCGATCCCCGGTCACGCCGTACAACGTTGCTGCATGGAGGTCATCCAGCATCATGCTCGACGACCACTACTATGGGTGCAATGCGCTGTCGCCGGCGCCACTGTCGTTCAATGTGATTGATACGTCGAATATTTTGGATCACGTTGGACTTGTCAATGTCCTCGTCGTCACCGTGCCGCTCCTACGCAAAACACAATCGGCGACGCTGTATACCGAAACCCTTCTCAGGACGGGCGACGATCCTTCCCAGGCTATTCTAGAGCATGTCTGTGGTGACGTCCCCACAATGGCCCTCCTCCTGGGCATCATCCCCTCGACGTTTATATCACAATTCACTACATGTTCCAACGCCCATGAAAACCTGATGATGATGATGAACAAGGGTGCAACGCCGCATCGCGAACGGCTGGCGTGGAAGGTGATTGGACTCGAAGGAACGACGTCATTGGCACACTGTGACAACACCCCGACACCACCCCAGCGCTTATCCTTCCCCCCTGAAGAACTCGCCGCATTTCTCTTTCATGTGTACCTGCACATGTTTTCCGACGAGGACGTCACATCCCGATTCCAACTCTTCACTCTCTCACCGCATATTCCACTAGAACTGCAGCGTTCCGCTGCCCTACACTACACCCCCCGATCCTTTGCCCTCTTGGTGCAGCTCATCAAGACGAGGGTGCAAACGGACTGGACGCGCGCGATGGATCTCCTCGAGGACTTTGCGTTGACTGATGGGTCACTGATCTTGGGGTTCCGAGAACTTTCCTGCCATCTCCATCTCCTTGGTATCTACACCGCTCCGTGGATGTCCATCCCTGCTGTAAGCCACCTTGAGCAGATGTCAGCGCTTGGGCTATTCCACGACTGGACCCGGACTCACATCCCGCAGGTCGTGACACTCGTGCTCATCGTCCCCCAGGACGCCATCTCAAGACTCGAGCCCGATTCTGGGGATGTCGGTACCCCCGTGTTGCAATGCGACGTACATAGTGGGCCGCTCCAAACCCAGTCCACGGTTATCTCGGCGACATTTGGAACACTCCATGTTTCAGGAACCGGCGAGCACCGGACGGGCGTGATCGTCGAAGACACAGTGCACCCTCCACGGCAGAGCAAGGCCCCGTTGATCGTCACATTTTCAGTGCCGTCGACGACAGTGATGGCGTGTGCACCGAACCCAGCTGCGAGCGTGGGTCTGGTGCTGCGGGAGACTTCGGGAGTGTCGGCTGGGTTTGTGCACCGTCCAGGGGTTAATTCAACGATATTTAGGACGCAGTTGGGAGATGCGGACCATGTGTACGTACTTGCGCGACATCCCGTGGCGAGGACGAGCACAAGCCCAGGCACAGACCCAGGCATGGGCACAGCCGCCAGTGGCCAGCAGGCAAACGCAAGGATGGTTTCCGACTCGGATCCAAGCACTAGCGGCTCGGATATGCGTCATACAACACACCCGGGCGTGCACATTCAAATGAACAGTATATTCTCTGCTGTTCAGTCCTTCACCATGCGGATCGAAGTTAAAGACCCCAGCGCGCAAGCTACGCTTGCAGCACCACAGACGGTCCCAACTGTCAGCTCCAGCTCGGTATCGTCACTGAGCCACGGCGTGTGCGTCAAGATAGGGACACATGCATATACTGTTCAGTTTCCGCTCCCTGTAGATGTGGCGCGTGCTAAACTACGCGTTGCGAGGCGGTCATCGTATATTGAGGTAAGTTGTGCTTGTGTGCCAACGTCACTTTGACATGGCACATGGCACTTTGCCCTCTGCCTTTTGCATTATTGAAACTGAATGTCATTGGCCACTGCCAGGTCGTGGTACCTCCCGCTCTGTTCGACGCCGTCGCTGAGTGCGATGTCTCGAGACAGTTTGCATTTTTACCCTTGGACTCGGATAACGACGGAATCCCGACACTGGGAAGCATCCACCGTGTCAACCTCGACCGGTGCCCTGCGTTCCAACTCCCCTTAGACCCACCAACATACAACTGGTGCAACGCCCACGTGAACTTCATGTACTCGGAGCGTGAGAAGCGTGCACAGGAGCTCGAAGCACCAGCACGCTCCACCTTCCCTTATACGCTTCTGCACGTCAAAGCAACCCTAGACATCCTTTTGTGTTCCGCGGCAGGTGCAAATACAGATGGACACGCCCCGGAAAGTTTATTTGCGCTGTTCGACACGTCACGCGCGGTGGCGTATCTCTACATTGTCGTTGCACGTGTATGCTTGGACGTCGGATCGCACACGTTTATCGCGGATGCGTTTGTGGCACCAGGCACGCGTGCAGTGCGGGAGGCGCTGGGGATGGTGCTTTGCCCTGCGACCGCATCCGCGTCCATGCTTGGCAGCTCTAGCAGGACTCCGGACCAAGGGCTCCAAATTCAAGATAAAATTGCGACCAAGTACATTACTACAGACGCAGACGAGTCTATGGCTTGGTTCCATCTCCTCCCACGCCTGATCGAACGGTCTCGAATGTGGCCACACACGGCGACGTGCGCTTATCATACCTCGAAGCAGCAGCAACAGCAGCAGAAGCTTGAGGAAGGCTCCGTCAGAACGTGGGAGGGTCAAAACCCGCTGTGTACCTGCGGCGCAGGCGTAGGCACCGAGATCCTACCAGAGCGGTTTGCAAGGGTCGCACCATACTTGACACGGGCAGCGTTCAGCCCCCTGTTTCCAGTGCCGTGTTTAGAGGAGGTGGGTGTGCCTGTGGATCTCAGCCCGGTTATGGAGACACCTGAGAGAGCCTCACCGCACAACCACGGAATCGGTAAGGCGATTGGAGTTGCGGTGGGATATCCATGTCTTTCGTGTGGCAGGATGGGGGATCTGAGATGCGGTCGGTGCAAGCGTGTGCGGTATTGCTCCAAGGTGTGCCAACATGCGGATTGGAAGATGCATAAGAAGGATTGTGGGAGTACCTTCGAGTAGGGCTTGGGTCGGATCTAGTTTAGCGGAATGTGCTTGATTTGAATACGTCGGGTGATGCGCACCCTCAGTTCTGCGTGTATCTTTAGGACACTGACTTGGACGATCGTGGCTCGTTTAGTTCAGTACGTACTTGTGTAGGATATGAACGTATACTTGCTCTAAGTTACGGAGTACGTGGAACCAGTATCACGACCCCATGGATGGCTTACCTTGTCCTGCCTTGTCTCTGTCCTGAGTAGATATCTGAAATGCCAGCCTACATTCTAGTAGGAGTATAGCTTGGTGTGGTCGATACGCTCGTCACGGTTGACCGAGTCGGGGACTCGGAACGGGCACACCTAGTCTCCCAAAACCAGACCTAAACTTCGAGATCAGAAGACAGTCGTTCTTAGGGCATACCGAACAAGGATATGCCCGGGTCCAGGGGACGCCAAACAACCTGATCACTCCTAAGTCCTCTGATCACTCAACCAGGGTCCGGGGTAGAATCTCACATGACCATACGAGTGCAAAGAACGGATCCATACTGACTCCTGAGCTTGTATCAACGCGGCCCGCCCATTTTGCACTGGCAGGATCATGACTGGGTGTATTTGAGTGGGCTGTTCTCGGAAAATGGGCGCTAAAAAGTCTAATGATGACCCAAGAAGACGCGAAAGATTGATAAAACCGTGCACATCCTTCGTACGTCTTGTTTTATCGCATCGGGTTCGCGTTCAATGAATCGTCGACCCATCTGTGTAGGCGGAATGGGATTTAGGTTACTAAAAGGTCGACTTCCTTGGTCCCGGTCAACCCTCGAATGCGAGCTTCAGCAGCGCGGGTGCATGATCCTCAATTGGCCAGAAGACGTCATTCGCGAGGGGGATG
>JBBPQU010000964.1:0-12540 GCA_038092655.1 Boletus sensibilis
ATCATTTCTGCCACGTATCATGATAGGATTTGCCCAGGTAAAAGCTCTTGAAGGGTTATCGTGCATTGTATTGACTGCCACCATCACTTCCCTCTCAGGTTATCACCTCGCGGAAGTGTCTCTCTTCATCTCGGTTGCCATGTCTCTCGCTGTACTCGATATTTCAAAGGACATCGTCGACGGTGTCGAAGTCACCCCAATAGTCGACGTCACCTCGGGGTCGATTTCGTGAGTTCTTTTTCGTGATGCCCGTCGCCTCTTCCACGAGCATGGGTGACACCGGTTTTCGAATAGCCATCCGAAGCCATTTAGGTGCCAGATCACCGCTAGGTCTCCAAAGGCCGAGGCCTTGTTGCGTGGTTAATCTAACTGTTGCTTTGACTCATTATTCCTTCCGTCATGAGTAATGGCAGGAGTGCAGGTGGTAGGCAAGTTACTTGTGGAGATTCTTGGCATGGCTGGACGCCGCGAGCGAACGTTCTACGACAGCTCAATTGTGTAGAGATCGACGCTTGGATTGTAGGGATTATTTATGTAACACACATTTTTTGGAGATACTGGACATGTCAAAATTCTGTCTGAAATTTGAATAACCTCTTATTTCACCGCGTTCACATCTTACTGTTGTCCGGATGGCGCACCATTGAAGCTGTTTCGATGGGCTTCATGGCAGGGAACAGGAGCACCTAGCTACTGCTTGATTTCTACGAAACTCTGCCAGAGACAACCGTCATCGCGGAAACGAAGCCATGGAATCTTCAACTGGGAGAGTCGGTGAGGAACATGACCAGTCGGTCGATACCCATTCCCCAACCTCCAGTGTGAGGGAGACCGTGTTCCTTGAATTCAACCTGACATACTAACGAGCTCGCGAATGAAGTCAACGTCGTGTTCACCTAGCTGCGCCGATTTACTCGTTCACTAACCTCTCTCATCGACTGGCAAGGTCCGCAAAGAAGTTGTTTGCTTCTGCGATATCGGGTCCGAACTTCAATGCTCCGGCTGCGGAGCACAAGACTGGCAACCGAATTTCGTTGTTGCGCCGGCTTGTTCCAACTTCCAAGTGACTAGAAGATACGTGAATCGCGGGCCCTTGTTTCCCATTATCAGCAGCCTTCATCATACTGTGTTCAAAATGGTGACTGCCAGGGGTAGATCTGAGCCTCTGAGGCTGAAGAAGGGGGTACCCTTTCCCTAGACCGTTATCGACGAACTCGTCGGGCTCGGCGGTACTTGCGTCATTGACACCGAGGTCCTTTTCGGTGCAAATGTAACAAGTTGCGACTCCACTACAGTAGACTCCCTTGTAACCCATACCCTACATAACCCATACTAGCTCCCTATAACCCATACCCCCACAGACAATCCCGAGGGGTATGGGTTACAAGGGAGTCTACTGTAGTGGCCGTCATAGCTTGAACTACTTCATCATGATGCAGTGCTGCTAGGTCGCTGTCATGTTGTGTTACAATGTCAATACAACTTCAGGCTGGCACCAGGTTCGTTTTCATTTCAAGTCTCAGATCGTAGTTTTCCCATCTAATTTTCAACAGAGCGGTCGAGTCGGCGTAGCGGTCAACTCCATGCTCCAACCTTCCTTGTCTGACGCTGCGGTTTCCCTTCTAGCCAAGCTTTATGCTCGATTTAGCCGATTCATTACATTAAATTGAGGCTAGTATGGCCAAACTCCAGCCGAGACATTCCACTATCCTCCACCTTCCAGCACTCCCTCGTCGTCAATGGCCCAGGCAATATCTTTTGTCGATGTCTGCCTCCTCGGAGTAGGGCTTTACCTTATCAAACGGCTGTTTGATTCGGGGCGCTCCAGTCCACTTCCACCTGGACCTACTGGGTGGCCGGTGATTGGTAACCTCTTCCACATATCTTTTGAGAAAAACTGGGAGGATTTTGCAGCTTTGGGTAGAAAATATGGCACGTACTTACTTCCCATCGTCTTACAAGTCATCCTCACGAATTTACTATCTTAGGGGATATTTCGTCCATAAGCATCCTGGGGACGCGTTTTGTCGTTCTCAACTCGTTCAAGGCCATCTCGGAGATACTTGAGAAACAGAGCATCAAATGTTCGAACAGACCACACTTGACTATGGCATCCGACTTGGTCGGCTGGGGTAAAGGGATGCCCTTTATTGATTACAATGATCGGCTCCGCCAGCATCGCAAGCACTTTCACCGTTCGTTCGGCAGCAGGAATAGCACTGCGGCATTTAACTCGATCGAGGAGGAGGAGACACGCCGGTTCTTGCGCAATGTATTGCGACAACCTGAGGATCTGGTCAATCATATACGCTCGTAAGTGCACTTTGATCGCAACATTACTCTCACCCGTCATCGCTACCACTAGCACTGCTGGCACCATCATTCTCAAGGTGACCTATGGGTATGCCGTCCAAGAGGGGAAAGACCCATTTGTCGAATTGGCGGAGAAAGTCATGGCCATGGGCTCGCTGGTTTCAACTCCTGGCGCATTCCTGGTGGACGTGATCCATTCCTGTAAGGCTAAGCTCGAATACCCTTCGTTGTAAATGCATGCTCAAATAATTTATAGTACGATATCTCCCAGAATGGTTCCCTGGTACGGACTTCTTCCAGCATGCAAAGAAATACCGTCAGCTTTTGATGGAGTCGCTTTTGAGGCCTCACCAATATGTCGTGGAGCAAATGGTAGGATGGTTATGGTTTCTATGCTGAATGCAGTGCATCTCACATTGTGCGAGGCGGCGGGTACAGCGATTCCGTCCTTTTCGTCCGCACTCTTGGAAGGAGGAGTGAGCCCAGAGGAAGAAGATGTCATAATGTGGACTTCCATGAGCGTCTATCTCGGTGTGTTTGACTCTCAATAGTATCTATCTCGTCTTGATATCTTTCCCCAGGTGGATCAGACACGGTATACCCTCTTATCCAGGAAATCAAGTATATATTGATCAACCTCATCTACAGGTCGTCTCTGCCATACATGCCTTCTTTCTTGCGATGGTCTTGTTCCCTGAGGTTCAAGCCAAGGCACAGGCAGAGCTCGATACAGTAGTAGGGAGAGAAAGATTGCCCTGTTTCAACGACTGTGACTCCCTTCCTTACATCAATGCAGTCTGGAAAGAAGTCCTCCGATGGCACTCTGTCACACCGCTAGGTACCGTTTCTGCGTCCTCTGATGTCTTCGGGTATGCTCACCAAGCTGAAAAAAAAGCAATGCCCCACGTCGCCACGGAAGACATTTATTCCGACGGGTTCCTCATTCCTCAAGGATCGCATATCATCGGAAACGCATGGTGAGTATTGTGCTGGCTTTCCTGCATACGTGAATGCATAATATGTACGCACGCACAGGGCGATTCTCCATGACAAGTCTACGTACCCAGATCCTGGCGTATTCCGCCCTGAACGGTTCCTCGGTGAGACACCGCAGCCTGATCCCCAGAATGTCTGCTTTGGATTCGGCAGGAGGTAAGTCACGCTGTCTATTCCTTGATGCGTACACGATTGGGGCTTGCCAATCATTTCTGCCACGTTGTGTCGTGATAGGATCTGCCCAGGTAAGAGCTCTTTCCAAAAGGGTTATTGTGCATTGTATCAACTACCACCATCACTTTCCTCTCTCAGGTTATCACCTCGCGGAAGCGTCCCTCTTCATCTCGGTTGCCATGTCTCTCGCTGTACTTAAGATTTCAAAGGACGTCGTCGACGGTGTCGAAGTCACCCCAACAGTCGACGTCACCTCGGGGTCGATTTCGTGAGTATCTTTTTTGTGATGTTCGTCGCCTCATCCGCATGTATGGGTGACACCGGTTTTCGAATAGCCATCCGAAGCCATTTAGGTGCCAGATCACCGCTAGGTCTCCAAAGGCCGAGGCCTTGTTGCGTGGTTAATCTAGTATTCGCTCGACTCATATTTCCTTTCGTCATGGGTAAGTAATGGCAGGAGTGCTGGTGGTAGGCAAGCCACTTTCTTGAGGTTCTTGGCATGGCTGGACGTCGGGCGTCGTCTAACGACAGCTCAATTATGTAGAGATCGAGGGTTGGATCATACAGATTATTTAATACACGTTTTTTCATCTGTCTGAATAAACCTCTTGTCTCACCGCGTTCACATCTTACTGTTGTCCGGAAGGCGCACCATTGGAGCCTGTTTCGACGGGCTTCATGGCAGGGAACAGGAGCACCTCCTTGATGTCTACAAAAACATCGTCAGAGACGTCATCGCGGAAACGAAGCCATGTAATCTTACTGGGAGAGTCGGTGAGGAACATGACCACTCGGTCGATACCCATTCCCCAGCCTCCAGTGGGAGGGAGACCATGTTCCAATCTGACATAACGAGCTCGTGAGTCAAGCCAACGTCACGTTTACCTAGCTGCGCCAACTTACGCATTCACGAACGTCTCGTCTACCGGCTGTGCTTCCTCGTCGCCCTGCTCCTTCTGCCGGACCTGACGTCGTACGCGTCAGACAAAAACCTCGGTGGTCCAAGTCGTTTGGAAACGAACCTGTTCCTCGAAACGCAACCGTTGTTCAAAGGGATCGTTCAACTCCGTATACGCATTGCAGATTTCCTTGCTGCACAAGAACGCCTCGAAACGTTCGCACAGACCGGGGCGCGAACGGTGGTTCTTGGCGAGGGGTGACATGACTTGAGGGTGGCCGACTGAGCGGAACAAGTAAGTTTGGGAAGTTAGGGAAAGTAAAGGGACGGCGTACCGATGAAAGCGGGTGAGATGCAGAGTGGCTCGATGAATTCACCGACGAGCTAGGGAGAGGCAAGTCACTCATATGTAGGCTCATTCACACGTTGGGACTCACCTTGTCAAGGAGACGAGTATTAGTGCGAGGTTCGGAGCAGTCGACGCCGTGCTGTATGACATACTCGTGAGGATATGTGCATGTGATGGATGGAAGATGACGTTACCTTCTGGCAGAGGTCAATGAGGAACTTGTTTGCTTCGGCGGTGTGCAGCGTCTCGCTTGGGGGGAACTTGACGCCCAACTTTTCCTCAAGGGTCCCGATCATATCATATCGCTTCCAAGGTGTCTTGAAATCCATCACGAGCTCCTTTCCACCCTTGCCTTCCGGGTGGTACGTCATGACTGTACTCCCGTTCGTCAAGTACTTGACCATCCCTTCAAGCAAGTTCTCCGTAATCTCCATGACGTCGTACATATCCGCATACGCCATATAGAATTCACAGAGTGTGAACTCGGGATTGTGGGTGAGATCGATACCTTCGTTTCTGAACACACGACCGATCTCGTACACACGATCTAGCCCGCCGACGGTGAGTTCCTTGAGGTACAGCTCGGGCGCGACGCGGAGGTATAAGTCGAGGTTAAGATCGTTATGATGCGTGACAAAGGGCTTGGCGGTCGCACCACCAGCAAGCATGCTCGTAATGGGTGTCTCGACTTCGAGGAAGCCAAGGTTGTCAAGGTACCTCCGAATATAATTGATGATCTTGGAACGGGTGATGAAAATACGACGGGTATCGTCGGAGAGGATGAGGTCCAGATAACGCTTTCTATATCTAGTCTCTTGATCCTTGAGACCAAAGTGACCGGAAGGCAACTGATGCAAATTGGGGGCAAGCAGGACCATTTCTGAGGGCGAAATGGACAACTCCCCCTTTTGGGAACGAGATGGGGTGCCGACGACACCAACGATGTCACCCCTGCGGAAGATCTGTTGTGTGGCCAAGAATGTAGCCTCATCGGCTGCCTCTCTACATTCGGTTGGATTTAGGGTAAGATTATGGGAAACCGTGGCATCACGTACCGGACGTTGGCAAGAATCTGGACCTGCTTGCCTTCACCGTGCAGGTCGTAGAACTTGAGCTTGCTGCCGCTGGTCCGGATGGTATGAATGCGTCCGGCGAGACTGACCTGGACGCCTTCAAGCTTTTGTCCAGGGGCAATCAACCCATCCTTGCCGTATTCTCGGATAAAGTCTGTGATCGACTTAGTGACATTGAACTTGTGGGGGTACGGATTGGGGTCCTGAGTCTCCTTAAGCTTCAAGATCGCCCTGGAGCGAAGTTCAAAGTATTGCTGAAAAACATGCCTGTGTCACAGAGGAATGCAGACGAGATGCTGAGATGACTCACATTGGGGTTCAGGTCATCCTCGTTCACGGCGTTCGCAGTGCCATCCTGAGCGGGAGGGGCTGCCGCAGCCTTCTCGGCCTTCCTTGTTTCCTTCTCGCGCTGCTTCTCGCGGCGCTTGAGTTCCCTGTTTGACGGTCGACCATGTTCAATGCCTCGATGACATCCAGCCCGGTGATACGCACGTCTTGGAGATCATTTCGCCTGTCACAGGGTCCCTGTGGGTTCCAGTACCCTCTGTAGCCATATTTCTAGTACTGAAATGTGGTATAGAATTGAATCTATGATTTTGTTTGAATGCCTGATGTTGGCGGAGTGTAGCACGAGCTTGATAGATACATCTCCGGACGAGCATCCGCCTTTTTGTACAGATCGATATGCCTTCCTATTCGAGTCACCGAAAAATTTGAGTCACAATGTCATCACGTGACTTAGAACGAGCAAAGATTCCCACGGCCATAACATGTAGCACTGCATGATCGCGTAAGCAGCCTGATCGATTCCGTGGTCTTGAAAGACCCTTGCTCACCGGTCCTAACAGCGACAAAGCCCTTGAACCACACCGACCATGTCTTCAGACTACGAATACTCTGACGAAGACATAGATTACTATGATGACGAGGACCAAGACATGTTGAGCGCACAAGAAGACGGTGAGTATCTCAGCACACTCTCCTCAGGGCTTCCTCTGGTGGCGAGCCACACGAGATAACCACTCGCTCACTCGGTCCTCGACATTTGGTGTCAGGCTCAGATCCCTCCGATGAGGAAATGGATATGGATACCTTTGGCGACGACTTCAGAGTCCCGCAGCGTGCCGTCCGCAAGGCATATGAGGTAGAGCACGAGTCGCTCCCCCAGTCCGCCGTCGAGAAACTTATGGCCGCAGACGTCGAACACATCAGTGGCATATTTGGCGTAGACGTATGTGGTTTCTTATCGTCCATCTTATGTACAATCCTCATTCCCTCCTCGTAGGCGAGCACGGCCTCGTTGCTCTTGCGCTACATGAATTGGAACAAGGAACGCCTGATCGAGAAATACATGGATAACGCCTCGGTTGTGTCTGTTGCAGCGGGAATATCCCCCCCGTCGAGGGTATCTCCTTCTTCCTCAGCCGCCGGGCCCGAACGTTCTCAAGGCACCTCATCAAGCGCTCGATCGGGTGCGCTCCGCCGACCCACGCGGCAAACACCAGGTATGCTCTCCTCCATATCTCTCGGGCCCCGGCCAACACTGACAACTTCGGCACAGCCCCAGCTCCAAAACCCGTACCCTTCGTGTGCCCAATCTGTTATGATGACTCACAAACGGCGTTTTCGGCGTTTTCGTGTGACCACACATTCTGTACCGGATGTTGGAACGCCTACATCACATCCAAGATTCGGGAGGAGGGCGAGCACGCGATCAGGTGTATGGCCGAAGGTTGTGGCACCATTGCACCCGATCTGTTCGTTCATGCTGCTCTGGGGGACGATACAACTACTTGGGAACGCTTCAACGAGCTGCTTGTGCGACACTTTGTCGGTTCCAACCCCAATCTAAAGTACTGCCCTTACCCATCATGCACATACACCGTCTCCTGCCCTGCCGCGGCGTCCAAGAGCGCGCTGACGACGATCGTTCCGACGGTCTCATGTGGTGCGAACACTACGCTTCAACACAAATTCTGCTTCGGATGCGCGATCGAAAGCGATCATCGACCCGTGATATGCGGTGTTGCTAAGATGTGGCTCAAGAAGTGTCGAGACGACAGCGAGACCGCAAACTGGATCAAGAGTAATACCAAGGAGTGTTCTAAATGTCAAAGTACGATTGAGAAGAACGGAGGTTGCAAGTACGTTCTCATTGATGCGCTGTATACTCTGTCAAGTCGTTGCTCAAAAATCTCTTGGTAGCCACATGACTTGCAAGAAATGCAAGCATGAGTTCTGCTGGGTGTGCATGGGTAGTAGCCAAGATCCCTCGTTTCCGCCATTTTACTGACATTATCCAGGTCCATGGTCGGAACACGGCACCGCTTGGTACTCGTGTAATCGATATGATGAGAAGGCTGGTGTGGACGCTCGAGATGCTCAGTCGAAGAGCAGAGCCTCACTAGAGCGCTACCTCCACGTACGCCTAGTCGCTTTCCTATCCACTTGCCAATGTCTAACACCACGAGTAGTACTACAACCGATGGGCAAACCACGAACAATCCGCGAAACTTTCCATTGAACTATACAACAAGACCGAGAAGAAGATGGAAGAGATGCAGATCACGTCGGATTTGACGTGGATCGAAGTCCAATTTATGAAGAAGGCCGTTGACGAAGTTGAGAAGTGTCGAATGACACTGAAGTGGACGTACGCGATGGCATACTACCTAGAGAAGTGCAACGAAAAGGAGCTCTTTGAGGATAATCAAAGGCATGTTCTCAACTCCTTGTGCATGGCACTGGTCTGATGCGGACGGACTCGACAGGGACCTGGAGCAAGCTGTAGAGGATTTGTCAGAGTTGCTGGAATCACCTATCGATGCCGAGGCGATATCAACACTGCGTCAGAAGGTGACTGATAAGACGGTAAGAATCATTATTTTTGTGATCTGTAACCTATGCTGACTGATTCGCTGTTCTTTGTCATGTGATCAGGTGTACGTGTCGAAACGGAACGAGATCATGCTGGAGGATACTGCCAGGGGTTTCCTGGAAGAACGTTGGACCTGGAACGTTTCTGTCGACGGATTCGACTAGATACCTTTACCGTATCTCCATCCCCTCAGGCGAGGCACAGCCCCATTTGCAGTCTTTTCTCCTGATCCCCGGACACTACATAGTCAATGTTATACAGCTTTCGTCCCAGGTTTGCTGGCAGCTCTCCTGGTTGCCCGTCTTTAATGCCAATTGCTTGTAACGTTATGTATTTTTGGTTGTACTCCGAAAATCGCTATAGCATAATAAGGAGTTATCTCCCACGGTATGTAATTCTTGGCACAGCCACACACTAACGCGGTCGTCCATCACTTACAACGTCACGATCATGACTTGAACTCACTTAGTGACTGACTAACTTGCCTTTGACAGTGAAAACTCCGGTCGTAAAGCTCAATACTGAGTCGTTTTCTCAAGTAACATTATGTCCTATGAATTGACCGGCGAGATCATGGCAAGAGCCTAAGTCCCGTGTTGATTGACATTGACATGCACCCACAGAAGCTCCGGCGTCCGCAGTGTAGAACCTTTACAAATTCTAAAGGGCTTGGCGGGCAAGAGCCGTAAGCGCTCACAGATCTCAATCGCTGCTAATAGCTGGCGAGCTATGAATTGAAACCCCGCTGACCCAGAGGAGAGGTGGGTCTCCTCCGTTCTGTTCCCTACTTTCTTTCTTGGAAGCCCGAGGGAACCAATTTGTTTCCTCAAGCTTCCCTTCCACGTTACCCTCGTCGTTTTGCGTCGATCTAATCACACTCGTTTAATATTACAACTGGCGGCAGTCTACGACGCCGTCGTGTCCTACGATGCTCTACCTCACCTCTGATGCTTTCCCCGTCTGTGAGTTTAGCTCCCTAGCACAAGTCTCTACATCCTCGCTGACACTGTCCTGCTGGTAGTCGTACCATTTGGTGTTATCGGGTGCGTTGTTTCACGTGTTCATCACTTTGCGACATGACCCACTGATAAAGGATTCCTCAGATTCTTCCGGTACCTCTGGTACTTGATACGAATAGCTGCTTCTTTCACTTATCTCCCTGTCCCCCTACCGGAAAATCCGACATACATCGCGTCTGAGGATGTGACTATTATCGTCCCTACAATCGACGCCGGTGAAGAATTTAAAGAAGCAGCACATAGCTGGCTCGTCGGAAAACCCAAGGAAATTATTATTATCACGGAGGAGAAAATGAAGGGACCTCTCCAGGAACTTGCTAACGAGGTCGATCCGGAACGTATCCGCGTGCTCACCGTGCCGTTCGCCAATAAGCGTTTACAGATGGCGCACGGTATTAGGAACACGACGACAGATATCATCGTGTTCGCAGATGATGACGCGATCTGGCCACCTACGATGCTGCCCTATATGCTTGCGCCTTTTGAGGATCAAAAGGTCGGCGGAGTAGGTACCTCGCAGCGTGTCCAGCCTGTGGGTGAACGCATGACGGTCTGGGAGGTCTTGGCGGCGTTCCGTCTGACGATCCGGAACATTGAGATTTCATCATCCACCCACATCGACGGCGGTATCCCGTGTCTATCAGGACGGACTGCGGCATACCGAACCATCATTCTCAAGGACCCGGAATTTTTGCATGGCTTCACACACGACTTTTGGTTGGGCAAGTATCAGCTGAACTCTGGGGACGACAAGTTCTTGACGCGGTGGATGGTGAGCCGTGGGTGGAGCACATATGTGCAGTGCTGCAAGGAGGCAGAACTCCTGAGCACGATGAAGCCGAACTGGAGATTCTTGAAGCAGGTCTTGCGATGGACACGAAACACGTGGCGGTCAGATTTACGGTCACTCTTTATGGAAAGACACATTTGGACGTCTCATCCTTACGTGGCGTATACTATGGTAAGTTGCCGTTTCCCGCACCACCACCTTCGCCTTTCCACTTACTGAGTCACCATCGGTACTTAGGTCGACAAGCTTTTTAATCCCTTCACTCTCCTCGTTGGGCCGTGCCTCGTTGCTGTAATCATCTGGAAATCTACAATTCCCGTCGACCAGGGTGGTTATCACTTACCGTGGTGGTAAGCACTTGTTAATTCGCGGTATCACGCCATCTTCATGCGCCTCTCCAGGAATATCATTGCCTCATATTCCGTTTGGCTTATGGCAACCCGTACGGCAAAGCTTCTGCCCCACCTCTGGTATCAGCCGGAGCATATTATTTACGTTCCAGCATTTATTCTTTTTGGCTATTACTTTGCGGTCATGAAGCTATACGCACTCTTCACTCTTCACGAGACCGCCTGGGGCACTCGTGCTGGTATCGGTGACCCAACTGCCGCCACCGCCGCAGCGACTACGGCCAACGAGAAGACGGGTTCCTCTGCGGGCTACTGTGACGTTCCCACTACCCCAAGTACGGCGACGCCAGAACCCCAGACGCCATGGACACCAATGAGCCCCACACCATACGCCGCTTACGGTGAACCGTGAATCGTCCAAGCCAGCCTACGTGCTCTAACGGCCTCGAGGCTCTTTTACGAACATAATTGGCTTTCGTGTCACATTGACAAAGTGAACTTTTTTTACAAAACATTCGGAGAATACTTTACAATGACGACTCATTACTATTCATACCTACTTACTGCCGCAGTTAATACCCCATCATCACCGCATCACTGACCCCCGTGCACATTCGTTATTATTATTATTATTCACGCAAGCATCATATGGAATTCGCATCTTATTACCTACCCAATCATCTAGTTTGGTTATCTCGCTCTCTTCGTTGACTTGTTATACTTACTGTGATCACCCGAGCTGTTGGCAGAGTGATTTCCTTGAAGTTCCCTACGGCGCGATTGCTTCATCGAAATCGACTTCCTCCGAGTCCAGCCTCCATTTTTTTTCACCCAAGATTGGATTGGCTGACGCACGTTTTTGTAGCGGCATGGTTAAAGGATTTGCTGACGGCTCATTGGATCCTGTCAGTGTCGCCCATGCATCATGCATGTTTGCGCTACATATTTCAATTTTGTAGTCACCACGAGCTTCCCGGGCCCAACTTGAACTGGATTAAGCAAGAATCTACCTTCCAATGACTTCAGAGCCCGCAACCCAAAGGACTTGGATGTCTCCCAGACTCTCACGCAGTGCCTAGACGGTGAGCCGTTAAGTGTCATCCGTTGTCTAAAGTAGCTTTCGAGAGATTCGGACGTTATTAATTATTCCCGATCTCGTTTCAACGTTCAACTTTGATGCTCCAATCGAACTCGGGGGGTTTCTTTCTAAGTGGGTCCCGCTGGCGTTCTGGCGTCGAGTAGCTGGTCGGGATCCTGCTACGTACGTGCGTTGCATTACATATTAATCCGTTTTTTCAGTACGTATCGTTGAAGCCCACGAGTGTCCGAGTGTACACGATGAGGAGCGTGTTTCTCGGTGGCAAGGGCATAAATCATCAAGGTTCGTGAGTGCGTCGTGTTATATACTCGCAGAATCGAAAGCTCGATATTCATTACCTACGCTCATAGCATAGTGCAATCCAGGAAGTTGAAAAGCGACGAGCATGGACACGTCCTAGAGTCGTCCCGTCTTTCCTTTCAGGCTATCACCCCCGTCGTAAACCGTCCAATTGAATATATATACAAGCAAAGTTCGTGACTATTGTGAGTAATATGGTAGGTATGTACAAGGTGAATGGTAATTATAGTATATCTGAATGTAGGGTTTCAAGTAAAAAGTCAATAATAAGCTGATGAGTCGTATCTCGTCATACAGGCAT
>JBBPQU010000965.1:0-12539 GCA_038092655.1 Boletus sensibilis
CGATGCACAACCATGTATTGAGAAAGCACTCTGGCAGTTAAGTGATACTGTCTGCCCGTGAGTGGCTCTTTTGGTACCCTTCCGAAACACCATTTGACACATTCCTCCAGAGACGCATATATCCGGAGACCCAATCTATATAGTTCTTCGAGATGTCGGCATGTATGGGCTATACCCCGACTTCTGGATACGTTACCTCAAAGCAGTTACCCTTGTAGATTGGTGTAGCATTAATATGTATACGTCTACCTAATTGACCTCGTGTATCTTATCATAGTTGTTAAGTCCCCTTGGCAAGGCATCAGATATTCCTATCACCTCGGTTGCCAAGGATCACCGGTCACCTGAGCATGCCAACCAGATGGCCTAAATCTCCGACGTTGGAGTGTTCCTTGGCAAGCTGTGTCGCTGACATGATTAGCTGTATAGGTTTTTGCAAACAGCTGTAATCTATAGTTTCGATGATGGGCTTTTCACTTTGTCCTGTTACCTGCATCGACAATACCATTCGTGCCTACATAACGTTCTATCGTCGTACACTAGTTCTCTTACGGCCTATAGCCACCGTGACCCAGGACGTGCCACGCGAAACAATGAATTTACGGACACGGTAGGGCTTTCGTCAACTGGGACTTCGGACGAGGGGTAATGCTGACTGTACTAACCCCAAGACACGGCAATGCTCTTGCACCTTGCAAAGTTCGCGAACCCAATCTAACACCGCTACTATACTCGCAATTGAATGACAGGTCAGGGCATTTGTAGCGCGCTGTTCGAGGTCACGACTTTTCCGAGCATCTGCGCACCGATCACGGCGATGACTCATAGGTCCAGACAACGCACAACTAAGGTGTTGCTAGGTCAATCGCGATGCTAAAATGAAGAAAGAGGGCTTGACAAGGCATGTCCAAGAGAAACACCTCGAATGGAGGTATCCATGCACAAACTGCCCGGAGCAGTTCACCCGTAGCTATACGATGCACAACCATGTATTGAGAAAGCACTCTGGCAGACTTAAGTGAAACTGTCTGCCTGTGAGTGGATGTTTTGGTATTCCCTTCCGAATCACTATTTGACACATTCCTCCAGAGACGTGTATATCCGGAGACCTAATCTATATGTATAGTTCTCGAGACGTCGGCGTGTCTTGGCTATACCCCGACTTCTGGATACGTTACCTCAAAACAGTCACCTTTGTAGATCGGTGTAGCATTAAAATGTATACGTCTACCTTCTTGGCCTCGTGTACATATCTTATCATAGTTGTTAGGTTTCTTGGCAAGGCTCAGATATTCTTATCACCTCGATCGGCTGCCAACCTGAGCACGCCAACCAAATGGCAAACGGCGAATAAATCTCCGGCGTTGGAGTGTTCCTTTCATCTGCAAAGATGGTATGTAACGTTATCGTTTCACGACTCTATCACAGGACGTTTGGTAGCTGTGATTAAAGGATGGCTAGCAAATAGGAAATTCAGGTTCGTTCGTGCGCTAAAACCAAGTTGCAGGCGCCTCGCCGCACTCTTCTGCAATGATGCCGCCGATGTTGGCGAGCTGTGTCGTTGAATTGGCCCCATGCCATTTTAATTAATCTATAATTTTCCGTTAACATGGTCGCCGATGACTCATTAGGTTCATTTTGGCATCCTCGGTGTGAAACGCGCCAACGACACTTACAAATTCTTAAGCTTCATGGCTTGCTGTGGTCGACTCTCGGGAAATGGGCCGATGGTCGGACCAACCTTCGGAGGACTTACAGTGCATTGAGCGCTTGTCCCCCTCAGTTGAAGCGCGCAAAGATCAAGTCGGACGAGGTGCGTTTGTCGTCTTAAAGTTGTTCGTTTCGACAATGGTGACTCCTGCTCAAAAACGAAACATGCTCATCGCGGAGGTCGAGAGAGCTGCTAACTCTACAGGCAAGTAATACCAAGCTGACGTTAAAGAACAACGACGAGCGCTCCGAACATCGTAGTCCGATTTTAGACCCAGGAATCTTGGCAGGTTCATCAATACTGAAGAAGTCTGCATGATATTTGACGAGAACGGGGGACATATAAAGCACCCCGTCCTGTGATCCAATTTATTCAACGCGCAGCTCCTCTCATGAATACTGTCCCCGGAAACGTTTACGATACTGATCTCAGCTTCATGGATCCGAGAGATCCTCACATCTCATTCCTGGCCGGGTTCAGTCCGCACACGCTGTGCCCAGATATTGCATGCAATCCTGCGCCGGGGTATGTAGTCCCAGATACATCATTCGCGACTTACCACGGGTGAGATTCTCATATGTCACACAGTAGCAGGAGGGAAGCTGAAACAACCTAGACCTTACCAAGCAGGTGTGCACGGAGTCTATGGTGACACCGTGGATAACTTGGATCTTGATAACTCTTACCGGTTATTACAGGAAGATCTGTCCACGAAGAGTGAGCAAGGTCCAAGCGAGAAGGAAATTCATCGTCTCACTGAGCACGCAGGAACACAGAACTTGCAAACTGATCAGCTTGCTGGGCAACAATGTCCACTCGTGACATCTGAATTCAAACTGGATCCGACCACAGAGGGTATCATGCCAGCCCTACCTTCAGTTCTGGGCCATTTCCATGATCCATGGATAGAAAACCCGGACCTGTCGGTGGGGAGTTTCAATCCCTGTAATCCCCTCATGGAGGAGTCCGCCGTTGCGGAACACATTCCTTGGCATGTTTTAAACCAATTCGAACCTGGCTTTGATGTAAAAAACATCCTGCAAAGCTTCTGCGGAGATGTAGGTCACCTTTCTTGCGCAATTGGATAAATGGCTCATTCTTTGCAGCCTAGCAATTTCACTCGCAAGTGTGAATGGTGTGTCGACGGGTCACCGTGCAATGAATACTATCCACTAGGCGACAACTTGAAACATTCGGTTTCCCAGCACCTTAGCAGGGCTCACAATCTCCTTCCAGCGGGTGGAAAATCGACGCTACAGTGTCTGTGGGTCGGATGTGAAAAGAAGCTCAAACAAGAAAGCATCGTGAGGCATATCCTGACCGTGCACCTGCACATCACAACAGCGTGCGAGGGTTGTGGAACTTCCTTTGCTCGCCAGGATTCCCTGCAGAGACATAAGAGAAATTCCTGTGGGGCTTGTAAAGGGGAGAAATGACGCGAAAAATGGGGTACCTTGTCCGAATCAACATCTGCTCGAGTCAAGACTTCGCCCTCGGATAATTTGATTATTGTTGATACCAATGAAGATGTAGCTCATATGTATGATATCCCTCGATTTACTGTCAATAAATTCCACATCTCCGAATTTGGACGCGGCTTGTTTCTAGAAGCTCTATTCTGCGACGGGTCACGAGTTGCAATGGGGAACAGCTGCCAGTGGTGGGGTTGCACACGGGGAACTCATATCTGTGAGGGGTAAACGCCACTCAGCCTTCTCGCAAAGTGAAGACTGGCCGTTCTCTCTCAATCCCGTGTGAGATTAACAAACCCCACCTTTCCCATCAAAGGGAGGAGGCGGAGATCCGGAGAAACCACATGATACCGGAGGGCGAAAGCGGCGTGATCTAAACGTGTTTGTCTAAAGTAACGTTTCTTTAATCGACATGCGTTGCTGACAGTGTTTTCCAAAGCCTATTTTCCACCTCTTCTATCGTCCGCTGCGGCGTATTGAGGCTGGTCATGAAATACGCAACGTTGCCCAGCGTCCTGTAATGTATCCCAAACGGTGCACCACCGGGGGCTGAACTGAGAACACCATCATCGCTCGCGGGACCGTCGATGGATCGAAGCAAGCCTTGGGCGGTGTGGGATGCGTAACCTAGAACTTGATCTCGGCAAGACGTCGCACTACTAGACGGTGGGATCTTACCAGCGCTATCGTCTTTGAACTTGATAACAAGCACGGTACCCAACGTCATCGCCTCGTCCACGACGTCGAGACTTGAGACGGAATGGACAAAGCCCGGATCCCAGAAGCTCCAAACCACGGTTGATTCCGGCCGTGCATTACGGTCCCATTTTGCTCGTGCTGAACGCCACGCGTCTTGGTGAGACAGTTTCTCGATCATGTCGAGGGTCGTGTTTGCAACTTGACAGCCTACTGCGTGCGCTGTGTAGCTGTGACCGTGTAAAAGCGCGTTCACTTTAGATTGACTATTGAAAGCTTGAAACACGCGCTCGGAGGCGAGCGTTACCGAGAGGGGAAGGACGCCGCCAGTAAGAATTTTTGCATAGACGGCGATATCCGGATTGACGCCAAGGATGGGCCCGAACGATTTGATACCGAGGCGATACAGGCCAACAAAAACTTCGTCAAAGATGACGGGAAGAGGATTGTCAAAGAGCGATTTATCGCGAACTGCATCAACTAAGACGCGCTGGAAGAGCGGATCTACGAAGATCATCCCCCCAGCGCCCATCGCTATCGGCTCCAAGACGAGTGCAGCTAGTTTTCGTTCTCCCTTTAGGCGGAGTACCTGCAAAGTGTTCTTAACGTGTGTTCGGTAGGTGTCGGCGAGTGGCGAGCAGAGTCTGCTCTCGACATTGTATAAAGAGTGCAGGTCGTCGAATTGGATGGAAGTCGTCGATGCAGAAATAGGGGATGGGACAGTCACAACAAAGTCGCCGTTTTTAATCGAGACGGTTGGCGGTTCGAACCAAAAGCCTTTGGACTGGTGCCATTCACATGTAAAAACCCCTTCTTCCGTCGCGTCCATCGCTCCTATCGTATCACCGTGATAACTTCCCTTCAGACCCACAATCCAGAGATCTTTCTTATCGACGGGTGTAAGCTCCTTTTCGGTGATCGAGAATGATCGCAGGGCCATCTTCAAGGCAACTTCCATGCCAGTCGACCCATTATCAGTGAAGAAAGCACGCGAAGCCCAACCAACACCAGGTCCTTCGTGTACCAGACGCTCCGCCAGTTTTAGCGCAGGGAGATGAGTTGCCTGAGGAAACATGACGTGCCCGTACCGTCCAGCGGCGTTCGCCGCGGCCAAGGCAAGTGAGGGATCTGCATGCCCAACAGCCTGAGTCCACCAGGAGGCGGAACCATCTAGCTTGGGAGCAAGAAGGGAGCGGGACGATGATTCTGAAGGTGAATTATAAACGCTGAAGAAATCCGCCCGTGCACTATCAATCACGGCAACGTCCTTCTCGGACTGGACCAGACCGTGTTGTACGAATGGCCACCAGATGGTATCCAATGTCCGGCGGGGCATGGAATCGAGATCTTCAATCCGATGAGCGTGGCGTTCGTCCAGGTGGTGCAGGGCGCGGAAAATCTCGCTGTCGAGACTCCTGGGAACTAATTTGGCATAGTAGGATTCCGTAGTGGAGATGTCTTCATCGACATTTCCTTGGAGAGAAGGGGGAGGATCCAGCGATATGACATGTACCCCACGTTCGGCAAAATAAGGAGAGAGATACTCGTAGTTCCGATAGTAGTCATCACGGAAGACGAGGATCGCATCCACGATGTACCCGCGCAAAACAAGCGACTCGTAGGACGATATCGTCGACGAAATTCCGCCGAGCTTCGAGTCCCCGACCAAGACCGTAGGAAGAAACAATGGTCGATAACTCTCGAGCTGTGTCGTTCCAGATAGAGTTGGACTATGCACACCTTCAATATACGTCAGGAATAATACCATGCGGAATCCAATACCACCACTCACTCAGGAGTGATTCTCACCTCCAGCAGTTTCTACATACATGTGGCCCAGCTTCCCTGTCCGGGCACATGCGCGGATGTGTTCGGCGATCGCGTTCACGAAAGTCTCGTCAGAGGGTGCGGAGGACTACCTAGATCGTTTAGTGAAAGGGAAACATTCGCCGGTGGGCACCTCACCTCAACTCCCGACCTCTGAGATGCCATTCGAACTGCAAGATGGGGACTGACGGGATCCTCGTATCGGAACAGGCAATGCGTGTCAAGCAAATGCCGGTGGGGTCCAGCATACTGTTTGATATGTCTAATGCACGATCAACAAAATCTTCCAGCTGGACTAGGACCAATTCAACATACGCGTCGTCGGCGTCCTGCGGCGCACCCGTGCTCACGGGCTTCAAATAGAACGCATTGTGGTTTGTTAGAATGGACGCGCGAACGAGGGCGGCGGTGATGATGGTCTTCCCGACGTCGGTGTTCGCTCCGAATATCTGGTGAATGCGGAGGTGTCTGTAGAGATGGCTCATATGAATGAAACGAAATTTAACTTGGGGCGGAGTTGGCAGAAACACTCATAACTATTGGTGACGAAACTCAACTAGTAGTAGCTTAAATCCGTACTACAACCGCCGATACGTCTGAGGCGGTCTATCTGGGGGCGAAGCACACATATGCGAAGCAATCTACGAACACAATGAAGACATGTCCAGATGTCTTCGAGTGCTGTACGTATGGACCTATGGTAACTGATGCAGTGGAATGGTCAATAATATACATCACGAACGTATTCCCGTGCCCATGGTCCAAGTTCGTTATCAGCCATAGGGATAGTGACGCCACATACAGCAAAGTGCCGAGCGACGCTTTCCTTTGTGAGGGTGTCGGTATAGCCCACGTATGGGACATAGCCGACTTGGGGAGAGACACTAAAAGCCCCTCTCCTCAGGATATTCTCGTATCCTCCTGGCTCAGAGAAGAGCTCGGTAACAACGGCCATGAACTTCTGGCGGGCTTCACGGGACTCGGGGTCATTGGGGAGTACCACAGGGCGAAGGCGGGCGACCATTCGACTCGCTCTCATGTCGGTTGTGAACGGCCTTCCGTCTGCATCACGTCGGATGCCTTTGGGACAGGAGCTCGGATTGGCTGCGTAGTACGCCACCCAACATTCGATGGGGTCCTCTAGGCGAGGGTTGTTCAAGGAAGCGGGAAGCCTGGGAATCGGGGCAGGATGCTCCCAATCCGGAGTACGCCAGGTTGATAGCAGGAAGCGCTGTACTTCTGTCTTCTGCTCCCTGGGTGTTCTATGAGCTTCGGAGCACAAAGCCTTGACTTTGGTCAAGGCTTGATAATTCCCGGGCTGGTGAGCGGCTTTGATGAGTGATTGGAGTTGCTTAATGCTCTTGGCGGGCTTAGTGGGCTTGTGGGCTTGTTGGACGGCCAACTGCCAGCCCTGAGAAGCAGGGAGTTGATCTTCAATGAGCGACTGTGGTACTGAATCGTCATCATTGGAAGCCTGCCCTGCAGATAAAACAGCTGCGAAAGAGCGGGCAGCAACGCAGTCTGGGAGCTGCGCCTGAGGAGATGCCGGGGTGGCCATCGGAGGTGAAACGTGCTGGGGATAGAGGGACGACACGGGCTCGGTCGCGGGAGACTGAATGGGTGAGGTGTTGGTAGGATACGCCACATCAGATAGCTGGGGAAGCTGAGGGAGCTCAGGTAGGGTGATGGCAATGGGGACAGGATCCGCGGACGCAGACAACATTGTGACGTCGGAGCGAGTCTCCACTGTGGGAGGCTCTGCGGCAGGAACGGACGGGATCCTGGCGTGTTTGAGTTTCTCCTGGAGCCTCTCACAGTCGGCGCGACTGGACTCTAGCTGGGCACGGAGAGTGAAGAGCTCTTCGCGAGCTTGGTTGCGCTCGAGACGGTTGTGCTCTATGCTGTCGCGCAGTTCGCGCTCCTCCTCCTTTTGACGTCGAATGCCCTCGGAGATACCCTTGTTGTACACGTCGTCGCGGGCACGCTTCCGATCCTGGAATGCGATCTGGAATGCGGGCTGATGGGGGGAGTAGCTCGCATCGGCGACGTGCTTCATGTACGCTGTGCAGGCATCGCAGCCTGAGGGATGGACAATGCCATAGTCCTCGAGAAACTCCCAAGGAGACAAGAGGGTGGGTATGCCACGGTTATCTCGGATGGACACACGGAAAGGCTCGTCGCTGCTGGACAGTGGGTACATTACAACTTTTTTTGTACGAGGGTTATTTCGCGCGTCGAATGAAAGCGCACCAGGCGAATAAGATCTGAACAAGGATAATATCTGAGTTACGGGGACAATTCTGACAGCTACAGCATGGCGTCGCGCGACGTTGATATCCTCTCAAACACGTGCTGGCCTTGCGGACAACGCCTGGCTTTGTTTGTTCTTGTTAGGATCCAATGACTTTGGTCGTGTTTGTCTTGTGGCTTGGTACTAGCAAACTTTAATTTACTTTCAGTATCGATCTCCTCCCCGTCCACATCTTCAACGACAACACCAATGGCATCAAGACCCACAGTCACAGTCCAGTCCACCTCTGGAGAATCATCCACCTCTCTCCCTCTCCCCGCCGTGTTGACAGCACCCATCAGGCTCGATGTCGTCGCCCAGGTCCACAGTCAGTCCCATTTCTGTTCCCTTTTACTGTCCCGCTCATACCCCCCTAGAAAGCATTGCAAAGAACAAGCGCCAGGCCTACGCAGTGAGCGAAAAGGCCGGCCACCAGACCTCCGCCGAGTCCTGGGGTACAGGTCGTGCCGTCGCTCGTATTCCCCGTGTCGGCGGTGGTGGAACACACCGCTCCGGCCAGGTACATCCATCCCCTCTTCCACTTCCTCGCCCTTATCCATCGTCCTAGGCTGCATTTGGTAACATGTGCCGCGGTGGTCGCATGTTCGCCCCGACCAAAACTTGGCGCAAGTGGCATGTTAAAGTTAACCAGAACCAGCGTCGCTTCGCTACCGTCTCCGCACTCGCTGCTTCTGCCCTCCCTTCCCTCGTCCTCGCTCGTGGTCACCGCATCGAGCAGGTCCCCGAGGTTCCTCTCGTCATCCCCTCCGCCGTCGAATCCCTCAAGAAGACCAAGGAAGCGGTTGCCCTCTTGAAGAACATCAACGCTTACGATGACGTCGTCAAGGTCTCCAACTCTCGAAAACTCCGCGCCGGAAAGGGAAAGTTGCGCAACCGTCGGTACCGCCAACGCCGCGGCCCTCTCATCGTCTATAGCGAGGACAACGGCATCGTAAAGGCATTCCGCAACCTCCCTGGTGTCGAACTCGCCAACGTCAAGAGACTGAACCTCCTCCAGCTCGCTCCTGGTGGTCATCTTGGCCGCTTCGTCATCTGGACCGAGGGCGCTTTTGCCCTTCTTGACCAAGTCTTCGGAACCTTTGACAGCCCATCCGCCTTCAAGAAGGACTACGTGTAAGTATCGTCACTCCCTTCTATATACCCCTCTCACTATCATATGTCTAGCCTCCCTACCGCAAAGATCACCAATCCCGATGTCACCCGTCTCATCAACAGCACTGAAATCCAATCTGTCGTCCGTCCAGCCAACGCCAAGGTCCAGAAACGACCCTGGACACAAAAGAAGAACCCCTTGGTCAACAAGGCTGTTCTCTTCCGCTTGAACCCTTACGCCAAGGTCCTCCGCAGACAGGAACTACGTACGTGCCCTTTTCCCGGTCTTGTGCCGATACTCATAATTTCCATGCCTAGTCCGTCAGGCGAAAACAGAAAAGAAGGAAAAGAAGTCGGGGTCCGTTGCTGGCGAGGCGTTCCTCACCACCCTCTTCGCTCCCTGAAGTGGCTCATAGTTACTTGTTTTTCATCTTATGAGTCACCTGTCTTATGCGCACCTATGTCATGCCCGCAAAATACATGGGAAATGCCTGTCGATGTTGAAATGGACGCTCGAGATTCCGAACATCGTGAATAATTACTATTCCGATATCAAGGGTATAAAATGGTACGTAGACTGATCGTAAGGACGTAACATGAAGCACGCCAACGCGTGTTCATCGATGGCTTTTACCAACATACCTCACCTCACCCGAACAACAAACATCGTGTCACAGGATCAAAACGTCGGAGGAACTTGGTCCTTTTGCGAGAACCCAAATTGACCCTCAGACAGGTTGTTAAGCGCGTCCTCTTCTTTGTCAAGTTTGCGGAAGGAGAACCAGAAGAAGATCCCAGTGACGCCCGCCAGGATGGCGACCGCCGCGTAGTTCCACACGAGCAAAGGATCGGTGGACAACGCTGTTCGGGAACGAAATGGTTAGATACTAGCCACGCATATGAAAAGTTGCACTCACAGACAAAAGCCTCGCCGAGCGCAGACGAGAGAGCACTCGTGAAGAGGTACAGGGACATGACAAGCGACCGCATGTTCTTCGGAGCTTTGGTGAACGCATACTCGAGCCCAGTGATGGAAGCGAAAATCTCGCTGAACGCGATCAGAACGTATCTGGATCGACCAATCCGTTAGTCTACCGATGCGTAAGGCTTCGGGTGCGCTGCTTACGATCCGGTTTGGATCCAGACGTTCAGGGATGAGACGAGTGGTTTCCCTTGAGAGTCTACACAAGTACTTGCGTAATCACCGCATGGGTTCGTCTAGTCGTACGTTTAGCACGCCTGAATTGGAATATACTAAGCGACTCGCCTTGTAAATGTAGTGCTGGACGACAGCCGCCCAAATCATGGCTGCAGTTCCGGTGGCAAAGCCCCAGGCGACTTTCTTGAGAGCGGTGAATTTCCAACCCCTTCTTGCGAGTGCAGGGTATATCTGATGAGAGATAATAAGTCGACTTGACTGACATCATAACTGTGGCTTGCGGCCTACCAATAAGTCACAGATGGGAATGAAAATGATAAGTGCGAGAGGATCCAGGTTCGACAGGACATCGTTAGGCAGGCCATGGGTGTTCATAGTAGCAGCTTGCGAGGTCAGATTGTTGTTCAACTGATTGTAACAGAGCCCTGCGCACATAAAACGTCATGGCCATTTGCACGAGATAAGAGATCCGCGTACAGTAGATCGGGAACCACGCAAAGACGCTGCAAGCCTTGAAACCACGCCGGACCTCATCTACCCAGTTGTCGTCAAACTTCATCCACTTGGGCTTCTCACCGACCACCTTCGAGGGTTTAGCGTCCTCCCAGAAATTATCTGCGGTAAGTTGTCTGATGCATCGGACAGGGTTCCAGCTCCAACGGCCACTAAGAGCGTATCGCCAAAGACGGAACGAAGTGCCTAGCACGGAGCCAGTGGGAGGGGAAACGCGGTATCGTCCGTGACCCCACCAGAGGAAGAGGGGAGAGATAAAGAAGATGGCAGTTGGTAGTGTATATGCGAGCCAGTAACCCACATACTACGAGGCCATACGATGCTTAGAAACGGCCATCAAAAGCGGGGAAACCTTTTACCTTTTCCGCATAGACCATGCCGATTTGCCCAGCGAGCGCGCCAATGTTAATAAAGAGATAGAAATACTGGATCGGTGAGGGTGAATAATAAAGTACGAGACGTGATGGAAGAACACGTACCATATAGATTCTCGACGTCGTCATTGTAGGGTCAACAATAACACGCTCGCCAGATTTGGTGGTAGCAAGGAATGGTTTCGTACGTCGGTATTGCTCAGCGACCAACGGCGAGATATTAGACTTGAACCCTCCAGTTCCTGTACCCGTGACAACGAGAGACAATACGAACAACCCAACCGATGCCTTCCCGCCGATAATGCCGGGAATTGCAGAGGTGATCATGATGACATGTCCAAGCATGGCCAGAGCCACGCTCCAGCAAATAGTCTTGTAACGTCCCCAATAGGTGTCAGCGATGTAGGCGCCACCGATAGGACAGACATATGCCCTAGTATTATCACGTCACAGCGGGACAAGAATAACAGGAACCAGGTACCTACCAAAACTGATAGAATGTAGTCAATCCAGTAGACATCTGCTGGCCACCTCCAAGTGCACCGGACTGCCCAATTGCCCCACCAGCACCAGTGTGGGAGCCGGGTGGAAGTGGTTGCTGAATGAAATTTACCTGTCAAAGTGAGCGCCTGATAAGGCACAGCTGTGAGGAATGGGCGAATCCCATATGTCAACTTACAAAGACAGCGCTGGCGCCTTTCGAATGCACAATAATTGAGCATCGACAGAACGACGAAGGATTAAAGTTTTATACCATAAAACTGAAAATGTCAGAGATTAGAGGGGGGATTTGTTCCCAACGGAGGATTGAAGCACTTACTGAGAAACGCTCAGCCAACTCAACGACAGCAATCACTACCACAAAGGGTTGGAATAAGTGCGGGGAAAGGCAGAGATCGCTCACTGTATGCGGTCCATGGAAGGGCATCGGACACACAGCGGAGAGTGGCCAACTCTTCTTCTGAAGGGAACTCGAGTCCCTCATGGGCGCTATCGACGTTGTCATCCATATGCATCATATCCTTCTTTTCGAGGGAGGCCGGCAACGAGAGACATTCGTCAACTTCCGCCAATCCAGCGGGAATACTGCGATCATGCTCCAGGCCGGCCATCCTGCTAGTCAAAGACAGAGGACAAGGTCCAGGTAGGATCCAGAAAGGTTAGCTTCCTTTTTACTCCCCTCTTAAAGCGACACTCAGACCTTCCAAGTTCCTGGGGGTAATAGTTACGCATGTCCCATTGATGGTCGCGTGGTCCATGGCAGTGTCCACCCAATCCGCAAAAACGTGTCACCGGATTGATGAGAATGATAGTGGCGAGTTGGGTCGGACCCAGTCGCCGTGTTGGCAGGCACCAGAGTTCAACTGCTTATCATCCACGGAGC
>JBBPQU010000966.1:0-12536 GCA_038092655.1 Boletus sensibilis
TGCAACGGAGCGAAAGATGAATTTTCTAAAGGCTAAATACAACCTTTTATAGTCTGGGCACACCCAAGACTTCATGACAACCAGGAGACAGACTGTAACCAAGGTAAACTAAGTATAACTCAACTCTAAAACAAGTCCGTAGCAACATAAAAGAGAATGAAACAAAAGGGTAAGGGAAGTGTTACAATCCCAGTACTCTTTTCCTTTTTCTCACGATTAACCTTGAGTTGTATTCATATGAGTCGCTCGTTCAACTCCTGCCTCGTATGTCTTTTCACTTCATCGTCATGTGACTTCTTCCATCCGGCTATTGCCGTTTCTTCACGTGCCTCCGCAGTCATCACGCCTTGATGACGCCATCCCTTTTATTTGTAATACTAATGATGTGTCACCTTCTCATTGGCTACTCATTATCATACAATGTGTCATCCCCTTTCCTATCCCATACTTAGTATCTCGTTCCCATGGTCCATGCGCTGGACTCGTACGTATAAATATGCGACTCCTCCATAGTCAACCCTTAGCTTAGACCTCCCTTGTACTCCCTAGTACTTGTCACACCGCTAAGGAAATCCACTCGGTTCCTCGCTCACTCTCGGCCCCCTCGTCATCCCTTGACCTGGTCAGGTGAGCTATTAAGCCCCTACGTCCGGTCTCCTTGCCACAGTCGTTGCACTCTGTGCCCTGTGAATCCCTTGAACCTTTGACCCGGTCATATCAACGTCCGGTCCCTCTGTCATCATCTCGGAACTCCACCACAGGACGACTCACTTCACCTTGTGTACGCTCACGCGTCCAAGGATAACCCTTCACCCTAGACCTCTCTTGTCCAACAAGGGCTACATTCAGTCCTACCTGGGTTGAGCGTAACAAAAGGTCTAAGCTCTTGCCTCCGGCTACTTCTACGTAAGCTGCCACCATTTCCCACCAAAGACCCTATGACTCTCTCTGGCGACCCTGTCAGCCAGAACCCGTTGAATCTCCTGAATCCACCTCAGAATCCAATGAGGAAGAACCCGAAGACCCTTTGGACGTCTTTCCCAACATCACCCTACCCTCCCGGGAAGAAGTCTTTGAAGACGCTGAGTTATCCCATCAGCTCTCCTCTTCCCTCTCCATTCCTCGAGTCCCCACTCCTCCATCTCCCACTCCCGTCGCCTGGAACCTGTTGTTCCAACTCCCTTCCCCCGTCCAACCAACCTCGCCCTCATCCCCTTTGGGTATGTCCTCACGCGCCATTGAACTTCGCCTCAGAGCCCCTTAGGCTTTCGATGGATCCTACAATCGAGCCATTGAATGGCTCAACACCGTTGAAACCTACCTTTTGGTAAATGGTGATGTTTATAACACCGATGCCAAGAAGGTCACCTTCACCCTCTTTCATATGACTGAGGGATCCACTTGCAATTGGGCTGATACTTTTCGACAGACCACCCTCACTCTCACCACACCTAGCCTAGGTTCTTTCGACGACTTCAAGGTCGCCTTTAAGAAAGCCTTTGAACACCACAACACCATTGGCAATGCTGTTGCCTGGTTATTCACCACCTGTGTCGTTCCCAAGAAGGACGAATCCCATGCCACGACTCTGCAGAACTATATCTCAGAGTTCAAGAATAAAGTCGCCCTTGTGTGCATCACCGACCCCAACGTCTTGATCCGGTACTTCGCGTCCGGAATCCCTGTGCCCCTGATGTCAAAAATCATGGGGATGGACACCGTCCCATCCACCATTGACTCCTGGTACAAGAAAGCTGTACACTTCCAGACCCAACGTGATCGTACTCGTGAAATCGCCCAGGTCAACAAGAAACCTTCGGGTGGTTACCACTCATTCATCCCTAGATCCTCTGCCCCCGCCAAGGACCCTGACACCATGGACGTCGACTTGGTCAAAGTAAGCAAGCTGACCAATGCGGAACAACAGCATTGCTGCAAGGAAGGCCTCTGCTTCCATTGCCGGAAACCCGGCCACACTTTCTTCAAATGCCCCTCCTTCCCAGCTGAGAAGCCAAAGAACAAGCATATCAACAAGGTAGAAGAAACACTTCCGAAGCTGGAGGAGATTGAAGATGATGACAATGAAGAAGAAAATGTTTGTCATGTTTCTTTTCTTTTGGGTTTTTAAACTGGGGATCTGCTTCGATGCCAGACTCCCCTTCTTTCCGTAGTGGTGTAACCATACCATCTCTTGTACCCAAGGCAATAGAAATCGCCGTGCAACTCATTGTACCCTCGCACACTCTCAAAGCTGTTGACACTTGCACCCTTATCAACAGCGGAGCCAGCATCAATTGTATGGACTGGGACTTCGCCAAGAAAAACGGGCTACCCATCGTGAAACTCGAACAACCCCTCCATGCCAGGAACACTGATAGTTCCTTCAACAAAAGCGGTGATATCCGACACGGAGTCACTGTCTTCTTGAACATAGAGGGTATCGCTCACCGCATGCTCTTCCACTTGATGTCCCTATGGGACAATATCCTCCTTGGAACCCCCTGGCTTCACGCCGTGAACCCCTCAATTGACTGGGCTAAACGCACGGTCACCATCTCTGAATTCTCCGACCAGTCGAAGGAACTCTACTCCTCCCATGTCGCTGATGTCAAGCGACACGACACCCATTATTGGGTTCCCCCTCCAGCATCTCCCCGCCATGTCAACGTCTGCACCACTGAACATGAGAAACTCTTCTCCTACAATGGATGGGAAGAAGAGAATCAATTCATCAACCATGCCCTTGGAAACCGCTCTCTTTACCGAACTATCAGATTCGGATCTCGCTTCGCCCCTCTAGGATCCGCTAGGGTCACTAGACTCACTCAAGCCACGGAGCTTGCCATCTCCGCTGATAAAGACAAATCCAAGACGGTTCTTCCCCCGGCTTACGCCGAATTCGCTTCCGTCTTCTCCAAGGAAGCTACCGACCACGTTCCTCCCTCTCACCCCTATGACCACGAGATAAACCTCAAGGAAGGCTTCATTCTGGAGATTGGGGAGCTCTATCCCCTCACGCCAGAGGAATGAACCACCACCGAAACCTTCCTAGATGAAAACCTCGCCGCCAGGAAGATCCAACCATTGAACTCTCCTCAAGCCTCTCCCTTCTTCTTTGTCAAGAAGAAGGACGGTGGACTCCGTCCCTGCCAGGACTACTGATACATCAACGAACATACTGTTCAGGACGCCTACCCCCTCCCACTCATTTCCAACCTCATGGACAAACTGAAGGATGCCAAGGTCTTCACGAAGTTTGATGTCCGATGGGGATACAACAATGTCTGCATCAAAGACGGCCATCAATGGAAGGCCGCATTCATCACTCACAAGGGTTTTTTCGAACCCACGGTGATGTTCTTCGGATTGTGTAACTCACCCACAACATTCCAGTGGTTTATGAACGACTCCTTCCATGACATGATTGCCGAAGGATGGCTTGTCATCTATATGGACGACCTCTTGATATTCTTGCCAGACGAGAAAACCCACGAAGAACACACGAAACGTGTCCTCCAGCATATGATGAAGCTCAACTTACATCTCAAACTTGAGAAGTGTAAGTTTGCCACTGACGAAGTCGAATATTTAGGACTTGTCATCAAACCTGGCGAACTCACCATGGACCCCATGAAACTTGAAGGAATCGCTTCCTGGCCTACTCCCACGACAGTCAAGGATGTCCGTTCCTTCCTTGGCTTCGCCAATTTCTATCGCTGGTTTATTCTGGATTATTCCATGGTTGCTCGTCCCCTCATCGACCTTACTAAGAAAAACCTTTCCTGGGCATGGACTCCCGCCTGCCAGAATGCCTTTGCTTCTCTCAAGAAGCTCTTCCTTGCCAAGCCGGTACTTCATATGCCGGATCTTGCTGCCCCATTCACCATCGCCACCGACGCCTCCCGGAATGCCACCAGAGGAATCCTCTTGCAAGCTGACTCCAACAGAGATTGGCACCCTTGCTTGTATCTTTCGCAATCCCTTGCTGCTGCCGAGCGGAACTATGATATCTATGACCGCGAACTCCTCGCCGTCATCCGTGCTCTGAAATCCTGGAGACACTATCTCCATGGATCCCAATTTCCCGTTCAGGTCTTCACTGATCATAAGAACCTGACATACTTCTGATCTCCGCAGACCCTCAACCACTGCCAGGCCCGCTGGCTCCTCAATCTTGCAGATTTTGATCTCAAGATGATCCACGTACCAGGTTCCCAACTCTCGGGTCCAGACGCCCTCTCTCAGTGCTGTGACCACTTCCCTCGCTCCGACCCCGACAATCAGGCAGTCACACTCCTGCCCCCCTCAATCTTCGTCTGCGCCATTGATACCGCCCTGGCTGACAAGATCTCCCTCGCCTCCAAGGGCAATCCCATTTGTCTCCAATGTCTTCAATCTATGAACGAAGACATTCCCCTTGCTTTTCGCTCCCGACTCTCCGACTGGCAAATGGAGGGTGACGTACTCATGTACAAAGGCCACATGTATGTTCCAGATTCTGGGGACTTACGCCGCTCTATCCTCCAATGCTGCCATGATCATGAGACTGCTGGTCATCCTGGCTTCTTGAAGACCCGCCAACTTGTCTCTGCCGAGTTCTGGTGGCCCAGGCTCGCTACCTATGTCCGCCGCTATGTCGAAGGCTGTGCTACATGCCAGCAAAACAAGTCCAACACACATCCCACAGTCGCTCCCCTCGCGCCCATTAAGTCCTCCGCCACTCACCCATTCCAGCAGATCTCATGTGATCTCATCACGGATCTCCCCGAATCTTCTTCCTTCGATACCCTTCTGGTCGTGGTCGACCATGGGCTTACTAAGGGGGTGATTCTTTGCCCCATGAAGAAAACTATCACTGCCGAGGGAGTAGCATCCCTCTTTTTCTACAAGGTCATCACTTGTTTTGGCCTTTACGACAAAGTTATCTCCGACCATGGCCCCCAATTCACCTCCGCCTTTGCAAAAGAACTTGGATGTGTCTTAAACTACAACCTCTCCCTCTCCACAGCTTACCATCCTCAAACCAACAGTGAAACTGAATGTGTCAACCAGGAAATCAAGATGTACCTCCATATCTTTTGCGGAAATAACCCTGGTTCCTGGGCTGACAACATTTCCCATGCAGAGTTCGCCCATAATCACTGCCCCCACTCCGTCACTGGTCAATCACCATTCTATCTCATGATGGGATACGAACCCCGTGCCCTACCTTCGGTTATTACCGTATCCTCGCTCCCTGCTGTAGAAACCCGCATGAAAACCTTGAACACTGCTCGAAGCAAAGTCCTCGCCTCTCACGAACTTGCTCGCCAGACGATGGCCACTTGCACACGCCAAAAATTCACTCCCTTCCAGAACAGAGACAAGGTTTGGCTCGAAGCCCGAAACCTGAAACGCTCCGTCGTTAACCCTAATTTCGCCCCACAACACGAAGGACCCTTCACCATCACAAAGGTCTTATCGCCGATCATGTACCAACTCCAACTCCCTGCCACATGGAAGATCCATCCTGTCTTCCATGCTTCTCTTCTAACCCCCTACCGCGAGAACCCCATCCATGGACAGAACTTCCCGAAACCTCCACCTGATCTGGTCACAGGTGAGGAGGAATACGAAATCGACCAGATCTTATGCCACCGCGGAACTCCCCGATCCCGCTCCTTGCTGATATGCCGGAAGGGATATACTGCGGAGGATGACTCATGGGTCCCAGAACAGAATTTGAAAAATGCTAGCTCCGCCCTGAAGGCATATAAGAAGCTACACCCCACCGTCTTTTCCTCAAACTGCTCTTGATCCTCAACCGCTATGTCCATCGACCTCCGCACCCCCAGCTCAATCTCCACCATATCCTCTGTCGCTCTGTCCACCCCGCTCCAGAATGTCTCCCCCGTCGAAGCCAACGCCACCCTCAACGATCATCTTGGTCGTCCTCTGTCACCTTGCCTTAGTCCTCGTGCGCCTTTCCCATCTCCTCTTGACCTTGACAGTGGAAATACTTCCCCTCTTACATCCCTGGATATTACATCCAGCCTGCGTCTTGTTGAGCAACTCCCTATTATTGCTCCAAATCCTTATCTTCCGGTTTCTGTCACTGCTTGCGCAGAACCTATCCTATCTGTAGATGTCCCGATCTTTGCCAACCACCTCCGCGACGACCACCCCAATGGGGAAGAGATCGTCATGCTCACACAGCAACTGTGCAACCCTCGCATAGCCACCCACGTCGACCACTACCTCGACATAGGGTCCCCTCTCCATGCGCTCTACCGCACCTTCCTCTAGAACAAAATGATCCTCACTCACTTGGGCCACCCTGTAGCCCAAGTAGAGCAGGAGCTCATTAACCGCCTTGTCCTTGATGACGCCCACAACGTGCAGGCCCAGCTGTTCATCGCCATGTACCAACTCGACATGCTCGAGTTTCTGGTCAACACCAACCGCTATCTCCTTGACCTCGCATGTCGCACTCGCCCCTCACACAAGACCTAGCTGAGGTCATGAATGCCTGGCAACAGCTATCAGACCATACCACCGCCCATGCCGCCACCCTCTGCATTGGGCGACATCTTCCTATTCCCCGCGTCTCTTCTCCCAAAGCCTCCCCAAAGCCTCCTCCTTCAGAGATGGACTTCCTCCATGAGGAAACCATTGACCCCGCATTCCTAGAACGCGAACCCAAGACCCCTTCCACGTCCTCGTCCCCTCTCGACGAGTCCTTCCTTGCTGCCCTTGACCAAGCTGAAGCCCAAGCATATGGCAGCAACCCCCTGCCACCTTCACATCCCCATTACTCCCAAGCGTGCTTCCAGTGCCGACACCTCGGCCACATGAAACGGAACTGCCCCGTTTACTCATGTCCCTACTGCCAACGCGTGGCACCCGGCCACAATCAAGTGTACTGCCCATGCTTCTGCTGTTCAATCTGCCATCGAATGGCTCCTGGTCACCATGCCAATGTCTGTCCCTGGCGTCCTCGTCGTCAGGCCTCCCAACCCTCCTCCTCTTTCTCATCCTCATGTGGCTCCTTTCGCTTCCGACATTCCCGCACGTCCACCGCCACCAACTCCCAATGGTCCCACCAGCGTCGCCACCCATCTCGATGCTCTCATCCTCTCCCTGTCCCTGCGCCTCGTGCAGATGACCCTTTCGACGATGTCTACATCGACAATGACCCCTACAATGAGGTAGCCTGGGCTAACATAACTGGATCCCCTTGAAGATGTCTCAGTGGCACTTCGATGATAGGAGGGGGGTAATGTTACGATTCTCCAAGTACTCTTTTCTTTTTCCTTGACCTTGCGTTGTATTCTTACGAGTCGTCCGTTCAACTCCTGCCTCACACGTATTCTTTCTCTCTTTGTCGTCACGTGACTTTTCCAGCCGGCTGATGCCGTTTCCTCACATGACTGCACAGTCATCGTGCCATGATGACACCTTCTTCTTTTATTTGTAATAACACTGACACATCGTCTTCTCATTGGTTCCCATTATCGTATGACACATCATCCTTATTCCCTTTCCATACTTAGCAGTATCTTCTCATGGTTCATGCGCAGAACCCTCACCTATAAATACACGACTCCTCTGTAGTCGACCCTTAGCTTAGACCTCCCTTGTACTCCCTAGTACCTGTCACATCACTAAGGAAATCCACTCGGTTCCTCCCTCGCTCTCAGCTCCCTCATCACCCCTTTGACCCGGATACTCTTCTGGTCCCTCTAAACCCTTGACCCGGTCAGGTGAGCTATTGAGCCCCTGCGTCCGGTCTCCTTGCCGCTGTCATTGCACTCTGTGCCCAGCGGATCTCTTTGAACCCTCGACCCAGTCTTATTTGACTGATCTCCTTGTTGTCGTCTCGAGACTCCACCGCAGGACAACTCACTTTGCCTTGTGTACACTCACACATCCAAGGACAACCCTTCACCCTAGACCTCTCTTGTCCAACAAGGGCTACATTCAGTCCTACCTGGGTCGAGCATAACAGGTGGCAGTTGAGGGTCTGCGGGGATCAGAAGAAGGTCAGGTTCTTATGATTGGTGAAGACCTGAACAGGAAATTGGGATCCGTGGAGATAGTGTCTCCAGGATTTCAGAGCATGGATGACGGCGAGGAGTTCGCGGTCATAGATATCGTAGTTCCGCTCGGCGGCAGCAAGGGATTGCGAAAGATACAAGCAAGGGTGCCAATCTCTGTTGGAGTCAGCTTGCAAGAGGATTCCTCCGGTGGCATTCCGGGAGGCGTCGGTGGCGATGGCGAATGGGGCAGCAAGATCCGGCATATGAAGTACCGGCTTGGCAAGGAAGAGCTTCTTGAGAGAAGCGAAAGTGTGTTGGCAGGTGGGAGTCCATGCCCAGGAGAGGTTCTTCTTGGTGAGATCGATCAGGGGATGAGTGATGGTGGAGTAATCTGGAATAAACCAGCGATAGAAGTTGGCAAAGCCAAGGAAGGATCAAACTTCCTTGACAGTCGTGGGAGTGGGCCAGGAGGAGATTCCTTCTAGCTTGACGGGGTCCATGGCAAGTTTGCCGGGTTTGACGACGAGTCCTAGATATTCGACTTTGTCAGTGGCAAACTTACATTTCTCAAGTTTGAGATGTAAGTTGAGCTCCATCATATGCTGGAGGACACATTTCGTGTGTTCTTCGTGGGTTTTCTCGTCTGGCAAGAATATCAAGAGGTCGTCCATATAGATGACAAGCCATCCTTTGGCAATCATGTCGTGGAAGGAGTCGTTCATGAACCACTGGAACGTAGCGGGTGAGTTACATAGTCCAAAGAACATCACCGTGGGTTCGAAAAGACCCTTGTGGGTGACGAACGCGGCCTTCCATTGATGGCCGTCTTTGATGTGGACATTGTTGTATGCCCATCGGACATCAAATTTCGTGAAGACTTTGGCATCCTTCAGTTTGTCCATGAGGTCGGAGATGAGGGGGAGCAGGTAGGCGTCATGAACGGTATGTTCGTTGACATAGTGGTAGTCCTGGCAGGGATGGAGTCCTCCATCCTTTTTCTTAACAAAGAAGAAAGGGGAGGCTTGGGGGGAGTTCGATGGTTGGATCTTCCCGGCGGCAAGGTTTTCGTCAAGGAAAGCTTCCGTGGCGGTTCATTCTTCAGGTGTGAGGGGATAGAGTTTCCCGATCTTCGGAACGAAGCCTTCCTTGAGATTGATCTCATGGTCATAGGGACGTGAGGGGGGAATGTGGTCGGTTGCTTCCTTAGAGAAGATGGAAGTGAACTCAGAGTAGGCCAGGGGAAGGACCATCTTGGGTTTGTCTTTGTCGGCAGAGATGGCAAGCTCCGTGGCTTGAGTGAGTCTAGCGATCCGAGTGGATCCTAGAGGGGCGAAGTGAGATCCAAACCTAATAGTCTGGTAGAGTGCGCGATTACCAAGGGCACGGTTGATGAATTGATTCTCTTCCTCCCATCTGTTGTAGGAGTAGAGTTTCTCGTGTTCGGTGGCACAGACATTGATGTGGCAGGGAGGTGCCGGAGGGGGAACCCAATAATGGGTGTTGTGTCGCTTGACATCAGCGACGTGGGAGGAGTAGAGTTCCTTCGACTGGTTGGAGGATTTAGAGATGGTGACTGTGCGTTTAGCCCAGTCAATTGAGGGGTTCATGGCGTGAAGCCAGGGGGTTCCAAGGAGGATATTGTCCCGAAGGGACATCAAGTGGAAGAGTATGCAGTGAGTGATACCCTCTATGTTCAGGAAGACGGTGACTCCATGTCGGATATCACCGCTTTTGTTGAAGGAACTATTGGCGTTCCTGGCACGAAGTGGTTGTGTTACGATTGGATCTAGGGGCACAGGCACCCAGTCATCCGGACTCATTTTTCTTTAAACCTTCAATTATCGTCTCACCCAAACAACTCTCTCAACTTTCTCGTCGTCCCCTCTCCTTCGTACATCTGTCCAACCACCCTCCACTACCTCCGTCGGATGACTCCCACGTCGCCCCTCTCCCTATCACTCTTCCATCGACATGTCATTCCTAGGTCATTTGATGGCTGTCCCACAGCATCTCTAACCTATGGCTATACCCAGTGGCTATCTGCCATAGCCACCTCCCCCCTATCCTCTCCGCTCACTTGATGGCTGTTTCACAGCCTCATTGATTCCAATCCTCCCAGTGGCTATACCCACACAGCCACCTCATCCCTACTCTCACTTGTGGCTGTTCCACAGCCTCTCTGATCCTAACCCTCCCGATGGCTATGCCATCCCATCCCGATCCTCTCTGATCACTCATGGCTATTTCATAGCCTCTCTGATCCTAATCCTCCCAGTGGCAATACCACCGCCTCATTGATTCTATTCCTCCCAATCTGATTCCTTCTGTCTCATAGCCTTTCTGTTCCTATTTCCTCCGACCCAGTTCTCTCCGATATGTTCCTATTTCTCCTGATCTATTTCTATCTATTTCACTGCCTCATCTCCCGATTCCTTCTGCTTCCTAGTCACATTCGCGACGCGACTCATCACATGACTCGCGTCTTGCCTGCCCTCACCTATGTTCAAGCTCCGCTTGAACTCTATTGTACTTACTATAAATACCCACTCCCCTATGGAGTTGTACCTTTAACTTAGACCTACACAATCTACAGTGTAGACCACTCCTAGCAGTCCTCCTCTCTGCCAAGGATCCCTTCCTCTGTTCATACCGCCTTGCGTCTCAGGGAGACATTCTAAGTGCAAGTCCGTAGCCAAACCCAGCTACTCATAGAAGATCTCTCTGTTCCAAGAACCATAGTTGGAGGAGGAGGCAGACCTCTAGACGGCTGGACCTTTGACCAACCAGGGTCAATAGGTAGTCGAGCTTCTCGGTTGGCAAGCGCTCGACTAGTGGATCCACCACCAGTACAGGGACTTCGTGCAGTCGCCCCCAGGACTTCACATAGGAAGTGTTTCCTCTAGGGACTTCATGCGGTCACCCCCAGGACTTCACATAGGAAGTGTTCCCTCGTCGACTCATCCTCACTACATGCGACTGTTCGCCTGAACATAGTGCTAAGGAGCAGCAAGCCTTAGCAACCTTCGACATCTCAGTGCCCTCGGACCTCTTCAAAGGAGATAGCCAACAAGACCAGGTTGTCCTGTTGTGCCGAGACAGATTAACTTCTGTTAGGACAATCAACCATTGGTCAACAGTACTTGCCCACGGGCCATCTGTCAACTCAGCATCTTCCTTGCAAGAAGTGCTAGAGAGTCGGTCGGATACACTTTGGTGTACCATTGTTACACGGTCGTAACAGGTTGTTTGAGTTTAACGATAGAAAGCCTATTCTTCTTGGCAAAGTCCCAGTCCATACAATTGATGCTGGCTCCACTGTCGATAAGGGTGCGAGTGTCAACGGCTTTGAGAGTGTGCGAAGGTACAATGAGTTGTACGGCGATTTCTATTGCCTTGGGTACAAGAGACAGTACAGTTACACCACTACGAAGAGAAGGGGAGTCTGGCATCGAAGCAGATCCCTGGTTTAAAAACCCAAAAGAAAAGAAACATGATGGACAGTTTCTTCTTCGTCGTCATCATCTTCAATCTCCTCCAGCTTGGGAAGCGTTTCTTCTACTTTATTGATACGTTTGCTCTTCAGCTTCTCAGTTGGGAAGGAGGGACATTTGAAGGAGGTATGGCCGGGTTTCTGGCAGCGGAAGCAGAGGCCTTCCTTGCAGCAATGCTGTTGTTCCGCATCGGTCAGCTTGCTTACTTTGACAAGGTCGACGTCCATGGCGTCGGGGTCTTTGGCGGGAGTGGAGGATCTAGGGGTAAAGGAGTGGTAACCGCTCAAAGGTTTCTTGTTAACCTGGGCAATTTTGCGAGTGCAATCACGTTGGGTTTGAAAATGTACAGCTTTCTCATACCAGGAGTTGATGGTGGACGGGACGGTGTCCATCCCCATGATTTTTGACATCAGGGGCGCGGAAATTCCGGACGCGAAGTACCGGATCAAGACATTGGGGTCGGTGATGCACACAAGGGCGACTTTATTCTTGAACTCTGAGATATAGTTCTGCAGAGTCGTGGCATGGGATTCGTCCTTCTTGGGAACGACACAGGTGGTGAATAAACAGGCAACAGCATTGCCAATGGTGTTGTGGTGTTCAAAGGCTTTCTTAAAGGCGACCTTGAAGTCGTCGAAAGAACCTAGGCTAGGTGTGGTGAGAGTGAGGGTGGTCTGTCGAAAAGTACCAGCCCAATTGCAAGTGGATCCCTCAGTCATATGAAAGAGGGTGAAGGCGACCTTCTTGGCATCGGTGTTATAAACATCACCGTTTACCAAAAGGTAGGTTTCAACGGTGTTGAGCCATTCAATGGCTCGATTGTAGGATCCATCGAAAGCCTAAGGGGCTCTGAGGCGAAGTTCAATGGCGCGTGAGGACATACCCAAAGGGGATGAGGGTGAGGTTGGTTGGATGGGGGAAGGGAGTTGGAACAACAGGTTCCAGGCGACGGGAGTGGGAGATGGAGGAGTGGGGACTCGAGGAATGGAGAGGGAAGAGGAGAGCTGATGGGATAACTCAGCGTCTT
>JBBPQU010000967.1:0-12515 GCA_038092655.1 Boletus sensibilis
AAATCAGAACCTGTGGCTTCTGACTCGGGATCTACTCTATGTACTCGAACTCAATAGTGCAATCTCAGATGGAGACTTTGGTAGGGTAGAAGATATGCTTGGACATCTGTGCATGATATTCCGTGGCACTGGATCTAACAACTACTGTTCGGAGATCCTTCATTTTCTCTTCAATGTAAAGCAAGTTTGGACACCAGCATTCATGTGAGTTCATTTTGGATTGATGCTTTGCTATTGACTTTGAGATTTTCCAGAGATATTATGTGTGATAGTATGCTCATCAACTTGACGGGGTTAGAGGGGCATTTTATGCCAATAGATCTCAATATTGAACATCTCATTCGCTTTCTCAAGGTGTGTTAAGAACGGGCAAACTCCAAGGAGAACTCTGGAAAACTCCAGAGTTGTCTTGGGTGGATGGGACTTAGCTTCACTGTATGTGGTGTGCCCTTGTCAGGAGTCCTGTTTGTCCTGGAATTTACTAGGGGTCGGAGTGAGACTTAAGGTGTACTAGACATCAAGTCGAGTGGAGGTTCAGAGGAGAGTCTTTGAGACTCAGACGGAGGGTTTGGAGTTTATCTAAATCGATATTCGAACTGAGGAGAAAGTACAGGAGTAACGGAGGTTTATATACTATGGAGTTGTAGGGGATTAGTAACAGAGTGGAGCTGGTTTGTAAGTAAAGTATCAGAGGTAGAGTAAAGCCGGAGCTGTGCTCCTAAGCGGAGCACAGGTACGGAGGGAAACAAAGAGCGAGACTAGTATTTATGGGGATGGAGATGGAACGTAAGATAACATATTGATCATAGACAAGGTCCGAGGGTCAGGAGTTGCATCTCTAGTGAGAATGCACTGGAGTTCATATGTACAGATGTGGAGTTGGTCTGGAGGACCGGGGTTGGACTTGGAGGATTTCCAGGATATGACAGTATCCCTCTCTTAGGCCTGAACCCCTGAAGGCCTATGCGAGGAACAATGCAGAGTGATAATGTTGGAATCTGAAAACTGTGGACACCGCATGGAGGTGTATAAAGTCCAATGTGTTGTATCTGATGTCCTTCATCCTAAACCACCATGTCTGGAATTGAAGACATCAAAAACTGGTCCGACAAATGTTTGACGGAGTGCGCCGATGACGATGACAACATTTGCACTGCCAAGTTCGCCGAGCGGTGGCGACGGGTCAAGGAGCAGCGGGCGGAAGAGGAATGAAAGAAGGTGGAGGAGGAAGAGGTGCGGAAGAAGGTGGAAGTGGAGGCGAAGCACAAGGCAGAGGAAGAGGCGGCAGTGCGCAGGAAGGCCGAGGCAGCGGCAAAACAACAGGTAAGTGCAACTAGCTTCTAGATACTGCATGCTAACCTTTGTAGGCTGAGCAAGTCTGGGCGGAGCAGAGCGCTGCCAAGGGCAAGGAGAAGGCAAAGGAGCTGGAGCTCCCAGAGTGCAAGTGATGCATGGAGCGCAGGTTCGAGTGTGAGCTCAGGCCCAGCAAGTCCACCTCGTGTGTGGCTTGTATTGAGGCCAAAAGTAAATGTGTATGGCCGGGGGTGGAGAAGCCGGAGCGATGGAGGAGGAAGAGGTTGGAGGTGGAGTCGCTGCAGGAAAAAAAGAAGCAAGCACGGACGGAGACCAGAGCGGGAGGGTCGAAGGCGAGCGGATCGAAGGCTATGGAGTCACATGCGGGGAGCGTGACTAGCACAGAGGCCTTCAGGATGCCTGCAGAGCTCTCCAAGGAGCTCTGCGGGTTAATCCAGGACCTTTGTTGCCAGCTCAACAACCAGAACTGGCTGCTGGGAAGGTTGGTGGAGCTGAAGGTGGAGGAGGTTTTCAGGTCGAGGGAAGACACTGAAGAAGAGTACGAGGAGGCGGAGATCAAGGTAACAGAGGTGACAGAGGTGTGGGCAGAGGCAGTGGAGCACGGGGAGATAATGGAGGACGGAGAGGTGGTGAAAAGTTCCGGAGCAGAAGAGGAAGATGGGGCAGAGGATGGAGAGGGCAGCAAGGAGGGTAGTGAGGACAAGGAGATGTAGGTAGTCATGCCCATCGCCTCTGTTGTAGTATAGTTTGTAATTGTGATTTGGTTTGGAGTTGGTCAAGCAGAGTCAGGTCCGGGCTTATCCGGATATCTGAGGTGATAATCATGAACAAGCTCAGAGGTGTGACTGAGCTCCGTGGCGAGTAGCCAAGACGTTTCATTGTCAGTCCCTTCGTATCTGGGCCATCACACCAGGTAAAGGAGCTTGCATTTCCGGTGTCGACGGTCTATCTTGGAGTTGAGGATCTCTGCGATCTCGAACCCCGGTTCACCATCTACTTTGACTGGAGGTGGCAGAGGTTGAGTGCGGTTCGGGATGGTATTTGGGACGGAAGGTTCCAACTGTGAAACATGGAAAACTGGGTGAACAGACTTCATAGAGTCTGGGAGTTGGAGGGTAAAGGAAAGGCTGCCAGCCTGAGCGATGATAGTATAAGGCCCTAAGTTCTTCTTGGAGAGTTTCTTAGAGGGCCTGGTAGAGTGGAAGTACTTTGCTTTGACAAAGACTTGGTCACCGATCTTGAAGTCCAGTGCCAGAGTTCATCTAGCATCCGTGGGTCCTTGGTATCACTCTTGGGCATGGGCCATTTCTTCACAGAGGAATTGATGGAGAGAATTGAGATCTATGGAGTATTCTTGTGCCTTTGCAGAGATGAGGTTGTGCTTGGGATGGACTGTGACATTAGGATGATAACCTTTATTGGTGAAGAACGGGGAGACTCCAGTAGTCGCGCTCAGAGCATTGTTGTAAGCGAACTCCGCTAGGGGCAGGAGTTCGGACCAGTTGTGTTACGACTGGGTAACAATGGAACACCAAGGTGTATTCCAAGTCTGTACTTCCTTGGTCTAAAAGACCGAAGGTCCTAGGGCTTATGACTGGCCTAGGTCTTAGCTTTTGACGAAGAGCTAAGAGACAAATGATCCCTAGGACGAAGCCTAGTATCGAGCTTAGAGTGAGAGACGAGGCGAGTGAAGAGAGACTTTACACCATAGATTGTATAGGTCTAAGTTAGAGATACAGGTATAGAGTGGTGCAATTTATATAGGGTGAGAGTAAAGTTCAAGTGGAGTTGATTGTAAGTAAGGGCAGGCAAGACGTGAGTCATGTGATGAGTTGTGTCACATATGTAACTAGGTAAGGGAATACGATGCATATGAGAGAACACGTTAGGAGGTAGTGTCTGCAGGATAAATAGGAATCACTCGGAGAATATAGGAATGGAAGGGGAAGAACTGGGTCGGGAGGAATAGGATCAGAGAGGCAGTTCGAGGCTATGCTTGAAGCAGTCCTCATAGGCTGTGTCCAGCACAGCGTAGTCCGCAAGGGAGGCGACGATGTCGTCCCAAAGGGAAGATCCTGGGACAAGAGAGTCGAGGATAGGAGAAGGAATGGAAGAGGAAAAGCTGGGGGGTCCACCAATCGTAACATTACCCCTGTCGTACATCTGAAGTGCCATCTCAGAATTCCTAGTCCTCGTCTCTGGGGTTGACATCGTAGGATAAGTTCCAGGTAAGGGGGTCGATGTCCCAGCTAGAACAAGAGGCAGCAAGATGGCCTCATTGTTCACAGAGGGTGCATCGGCATAGGGGACATTCAGATTTGGGGTGATCCGGAGCGTGTTCGTGACAGATGGAGCAACGGTACCGTGGACAGTGTGCCCGGATGTGACCCAGTCGCTGGCACTGATAGCACTGTAAGGGGACCATGGGTAGGGGGAAGGCACCGGATGGGGTAGGGCCAGAAGAGAGGTCCACAGGGGATTGGGGATGATGATCCATGGCTGTAGCTGTGCCATAGGAATCGGATCCAGAGGAGGACGGTGAGTCCCCAGATCTGTCAGGAATGTTGCTGGGTGGGGATGGGCTAGTTCTGGTTGGTACATCCAGAACGAGGGAAAGGTCACGGGGGGGTACTGATGGAAGCCCTGCGGAGTAGAGGAGAACATGGGAACATTGTCGGAGGTGGTGAGGGGACTGAGGGTCGATTGGTATGACGGGGTCGGGAAATATGGGGGTGGAGGGGGTGGTGGGGATGAGGGCGCTTGGATGTGGGGAGTCAAGGGAGGAGTGGCGGGCAGGGAGGTCATGTGCTCGCTCAAAGACGAGATCAGTTCTTCAATCACCATGGCCTCTTCCGACATTCAAGGGAGTGGGGGTAGAGGAGGAGTCAGTCTCTCCACTATTGTCGTTAATGTCCTCACGGAGGGGGTCATTGTTGTAATAGGCTGTCCTCGCTGCTTCTGGGAGGGTGAAGATGACGGGGTTGAGGACATGGGCGATGAGGGTGAGTGGGAGGAGGGAGATGCAGAAATTGAGTCCTTCATGGTGAAGGGTGTCAAGAGTGGAGTTTTGGATCTCAATCGAGGCTTGCTTGATGGCAGCGAGGGGAGTGACATTCGTTGTCTCGCCTGAGAGAGGAGAGACTGAGGGGATAGGGAGACTTGCCAAGTCCCAGGCAGCCCAGGGGAGAAGGGATCAAAGGACGGTGAATTGTCTGTAGACGTGAATGAGGGGGGAGAAGACCTCATTGCAAGAGTAGTAGGGGAGGGTGCACAGGGCAGAGTATGTTTCCGAGTTTTTGAGGAAGGCAGGTGATGCGAGTGGAAATGGGAACGGTGGTGAGGAAGGGGAAGACCATGGGAATGATGGTGGTCAAAGGGTAAGAGGTATTCAGAGTCCGACTCTCTTTTTATACTCCTTCAGCACTGCTTTGGCATTCCCAAAATTGCGTTCTGGTTCCCACGTATTTTCCGTGTTGGAATATCTGTGCCAGTGCACCAGATATTGTCGTCGAGCTGTGTTTCCCCAATGGTTAATGATGGTGTCAATTTCAAATTCCTCTTCTGTCCTGATGAGTTCCGGGGGAGGACAAGTGAAGTTGGGGCCATGTTCCGTGGTTTCCTGATAAGGGGAGAGGGGGGAGGTGTGGAAGACATCATGGATCTTCCATTGTTTTGGGAGGGCAAGTTTGTAGGCTACGGAAGAGATTACTTGCATGATTGTAAATGGACCGGTCCGTTTTGGGGAGAGTTTCTTTGAGGGAACTTGTAAGCAGAGGTTCTTTGCCTCTAGCCATACCTTATCCCCAACTTTCCACAGGACGAATTTCGAATGAACACGTGATTTCATCTGTGATTGAGCAAGTTCGTGTGCAGCTTCAGCCTCTAGGCGAGCTGTGTCTAGGTGAGAGAGTCGGGTCTCTAGGGCGGGAATGAAGGTTTTGCCAAGTGGGGGATAGGCACGAGGTTCATATCCCATTAGGAGGGAGAATGGGGTGCGATTGGTGACGGAGTGGATTGCATTGTTGTAGGTGTACTCCACCATCAGTAGGAGTTCCAGCCATTTGCATGGTTGTCCATCACAAAAGATGCGTAAGTAGATTTCTAATTCTTGGTTGTAGCATTCGGTTTCACCATCGGTCTGGGGATGGTAGGCTGAGGAAAGGGAGATGTCATATTGTAGGATACGAGCTAATTCCCGAGCGAACACAGAGGCGAATTGTGGGCCACGATCGGAGATGAGCTTGTTGTGGAGCCTGAAGCGTTTGAAGACATGGGTGAAGAATAATTGGGCAATGCCCGCGGTGTCGATGGTTTTTGAGCAAGGAGCGAGAATGACCCCCTTACTAAGACCATGGTCGACCACGACCATGACAGAATCAAGACCATCGACGGGAGGGAGATCCGTGATCAAGTCAACAGAAAGGTGGCTAAAAGGGCGAGAGGTGGCCACCGCGAGGGGAACGAGGGGTGGAACAGTGGGGTGGGTGTGGACTTTATGGCTCTGACAGAGAGCACATCCAGTGATGAAGCGGCGGACAAAGGCAGAGAGGCCCGGCCACCAGTAGTCGTGAGAGAGAAGAGCGACGGTGCGGAGGTGGCCCCCATGGCCCCCAGAGGGGGAGGTGTGAACAGAAGAGACAAGGTTGTGGCGAGCGGCAGGGGGAATATAGAGGCAGCTCTGGAAGTAAAGGTGACCATCTGTGAAAGACCAGTCGTCGGGGCGAGCACGCCCAAAGAGGGATTCCCCTGCCTCCATACTCTTGAGGGCATCGAGGACGAGCGGGTCCGTGGAGGAGGAAGCGGAGATCTTGTCCACGAGGGCAAGGTCAATGGCCCGGATCTGTAGGTTGAACGCGGAGGAGGGAAGTAACTGGATGTCGGTGTTGTCGGAAGAGGTGTCAACCTCGTCGCGGCAGGATAGGGCATCCGCCGGTCCCATCTGGGAGCCGGGGAGGGTGGTATAGTCCAGGTCAAAGTCCTGGAGGAAGAGGAGCCACCGGGCCTAGCGGCGAGAGAGTTTGCAAGGTTCCTTGAAGTAGGTGAGATTCTTGTGATCCGTAAGAATCTTGACAGGGTGGGCAGAACCTAGGAGGTATTGCTGCCATTCCTCGAGACCTCAGATGACCACGAGAAGTTCTTGGTCATAGATATCATAATTTCGCTCAGCAGGAGAGAACATCTGAGAGAGGTATCCACAAGGGCGAAGATCGCCATTGGAGTCGGTCTGCATCAGAACTGCTCCAGAGGCCGTCAAGGAGGCGTCCGTCATGAGGGTAAAGGGGTGGGTAGTGTCAGGGAAGGCGAGGACTGGACGAGTGGTGAAAGCATGTTGTAATGCTCGGAAGGCCGAGACGTGGCGATCAGTCCAAGTCCAGGGGGAATCCTTCTTGGTTAGATCCAAGAGAGGACGAGCAAGGGTGGAGAACGAAGGAATGAACTTCTGGTAGAAGTTGCAGAAACCGAGGAAGGGGCGGATGTCTTTGACGCAGGTGGGGTAAGTCCATTCCTTGATGGCTTTGAGCTTGGTGGGGTCCATCTGGACACCCTGAGCATTAATGACTAATCCGAGGTAGTCAACCTCCATGGCAGCAAAAGTGCACTTCTCCAGTTTCAGGAACATTTTGTGTTCCCGGAAACACTGAAGGACCTTCTTGGTGTATTCTTTGTGAAGAGTGGGGTCAGTGGAGTGGATGAGGAGGTTGTCCATGTAGATGATCAACCATCCTTCCGCAAGGAAATCCCCAAAAAGGTCATCCATGAAGGCTTGGAAAATGGCAGGGGAATTACACATGCCAAAGAACATAACCATGGGCTCAAAGAGCCCGAAAGGGGTGATGAAGGCAGCTTTCCACCGATCTTCAGGTTTGATGAGGATATTATTGTAATCCCATCGTACGTCGAACTTGGTGAAGATGGAAGATCCACGGACTTTGTCCACTAGATCGGAGATAAGAGGGAGAGGGTAGGCATTCTTGATGGTATGTGAATTTAGATAGCGATAGTCTTGGCAAGGATGGAGTTTACCATCCTTCTTCTGCACAAAGAAGAAGGGGGAGGCTTGAGGAGATTTGGATGCAACGATCTTCCCAGAGGCTAGGTGTTCGGCGATGAACTCCTTGCATGCTATCTGCTCTGCTGGGGCTAAAGGGTAGTTTTTAGCGCGCCGGGGAATAAAGGAGTCTTTGAGTTCGATAGCGTGGTCATAGGGTCATGAAGGAGGGAGTTTTGTGGTGTCCTTTTTATCAAAGATGTCTGTGAATGTCTGATATTCAGGAGGGAGAACAACCTTTTCTTTCTCCGTTTGTTGGGCGATGGTGGTGGACAATGTAGTTCGTCATACAAGGTATTCTGGTACCTTAATGGAGTTGGTGTGAGCGTGAAGAAATTGTGCCCATTGGAGCAGTTTCTTCTTTTGAAAAGCAGAGAACAATTTGCGATGAATGTGTTCTTCCTCTTCATGTGCGAGGTAGCGAAGAATATATTGTTGGGCAGCGGCGTCTGTGTGGTCAATTGACCTACTCTTGTAGTTGGCGGGGGAGAGGGTGATGTTCCCTTTGGTCCAGTCAATCGTTGGATTGAATGCTCGTAGCCAAGGTAGTCCGAGGATTACTTGATCCTTCCCACAGTTTAGGACAAATAGATCTTGTCGTTCTTTAATTCCTCCGTAGTTGAGGACGATGTTGGTTTTGAATTTGATGTTGCTGGATTTGTTCATGGAGCCATCCACGTTCCATGCTCGTATAGGGTCTTGTAGACGATAGAGTGGTAGTCCAGCTTGGCGTGCCACGTCATTTGAGATGAAACATCCGGTTGCTCCACTGTCTATTAGGGTGCGAAGGCCAACACTTTTCTTGGTCTGTTTATTTTGGATCGAGAGGGGAATGCGAATAGAATTACTCTTTGATCCAGAAATAAATACAGGCGCAAGCATTACGGAAGGAGATGATGTTGGTTCATCCCTTCCATCTAAAAAGACAACTGAATAGGGGTGGAGGAAGGTTGTCTGTCAGAAACCAGGATGTTTACTTCTTCTTCCTTACAGAGAGCAGTTTCTGATGGGTAATGTCCTTCCATGACATTTCCTTGTTCGTCCAAGTTAGGATTGAACACGGTTTTCAATGTCCATAGGATTTCATTGTGGTTAGAATGAGAGGAAAGACCCTTGATGTACGCATCCAGAGAATCTGAGGAGGGAGGGAATGATCTGGGATGGGTGGCCACGACACGAGCGTGGGCTTGGGGAGAGGGGTTCTTACTTCTCCCTTGAGAAGTTTGTGGATAGCCAGGATGCTTGCGAGTATGGCACCCAACCTTTTTACATATAAAACAGCATTTCTCCCACATAAGTCAAGTGCGTTCGATGGGGGAGATTGAGAGATGATCCATGTCCATAGCATTGGGATCATGGCTAGAATGACCTTTTCCATAGGCCACGTGCAGTCCCTCTCTAAGTCCTCTAATTCTGTTGAATCCTCCTGCGATTTCAGCAGCCTTGTTGTAGATTTTTTGCATGTCGTCGGCGGTATTAAGGACGCCGGATTGGATGAGTTGGGTGGCAATCTCTTTGGAGAGTCCTCGAAGGAACCACTTGGTAAGAGCGCCCAATTCTTTAATTCCGGATTGGGTTGCGAGGATGATGAAACAGGAGAGATAGTTGTCAAACCTCTCTCTTCCACTTCCTTGGTGGAGATTGGCCAGATCCATCCTCACGTTAGTGGTGGTGTCATAGGCCAAGAAGGTGGTGGTGAAGGCATCCTGAATGTTGGAGTAGCTTTTCTTGTTAAGAGGTACTTCATCGTCAGCAAGTTTGATAAGCCATGCTTCAGCAAAGGCTTTTCCGCGTCTTTTGGACATTCTGTTAAGTAGGACAAGGCATTTTGCCTTATCTGAATATTTCTCCTCATGGAGAGAGAAGTATCCTTTCATTGCCAACAGCCATCTGTTGGCGTCACCCCCAAGGCCTGAGAATTCCTCGGGGAGGGCTGCTTTGATTTCTCCCATGTTATCGTTGTCTTCATCCGGATCTACTTCTCCAATAGGGTAATCCGGGTTTGGGTCAGGTTCTGGGTCTCGTTTAGGTGGGGTAGGATCCTGGTAGTGGTAGTCTTTGGGTTCTTCAGATGGGAGGGTGATCTCCTCTGGTATATCAGAAGTAGACTGGATGGAAGGAGTGATGAAGGGGTTTTGCGAGATCACTGGTGCTGGAGATTGTTGTGGGGGTGGTGGGATAGATGGAGTACGAGATGGTGCAGATATCCTTCATTCTGGCATGGCAGAAAAGGATGGGGTGGGGAGCGGGGAAGAGATTCTATTCTCTTCGTTGTCTGAAGGTGATCCTACTCGGTAGGATGATAGATTGATTCTCCACGTGGTGACGATGGGTTGCTACCTCCTGGTAGCCAGTAAGGTAGTTGGATGTAGTAGCTCCAACAATCTATAACTTAGACCTTTTGTTACGACCGGGTAACAATGGAACACCAAGGTGTATTCCAAGTCTGTACTTCCTTGGTCTAAAAGACCGAAGGTCCTAGGGCTTATGACTGGCCTAGGTCTTAGCTTTTGACGAAGAGCTAAGAGACAAATGATCCCTAGGATGAAGCCTAGTATCGAGCTTAGAGTGAGAGACGAGGCGAGTGAAGAGAGACTTTACACCGTAGATTGTGTAGGTCTAAGTTAGAGATACAGGTATAGAGTGGTGCAATTTATATAGGGTGAGAGTAAAGTTCAAGCGGAGTTGATTGTAAGTAAGGGCAGGCAAGACGTGAGTCATGTGATGAGTTGCGTCACATACATGACTAGGTAAGGGAATACGACGCATATGAGAGAACATGTTAGGAGGTAGTGTCTGCAGGATAAATAGGAATTACTCAGAGAATATAGGAATGGAAGGGGAAGAACTGGGTCGGGAGGAATAGGATCAGAGAGGCAGTTCAAGGCTATGCTTGAAGCAGTCCTCATAGGCTGTGTCCAGCACAGCGTAGTCCACAAGGGAGGCGACGATGTCGTCCCAAAGGGAAGATCCTGGGACAAGAGAGTCGAGGATAGGAGAAGGAATGGAAGAGGAAAAGCTGGGGGGTCCACCAATCGTAACAAGTTGTCTTGCTGGTAATTACAATACACTTGGAGGTACTGCTCGAGGGTTTGGTTCATCCGTTCTGTCTGACCATCTCCTTTGGGATGATAACCGGAGGTGAAGTGGAGGTGGATATCTAGGGCTTTCCTGAGTGAGTGGAAAAAGTGGGACATGAACTCTGAACCTCTATTGGAGGTGATATGGGAGGGGACTCCATGCTTAGAAAAGACGTGGAGTAGGAAGAGCTTTGGGAGCTCCGGAGATGTGATGGTGTCGTGTGTCGGGATGAATATGCATTGCTTGGAGAGGCGATCCACGATGACGAGGATAGCAGTGTAACTGGAGGAAGCAGGGAGCTGTTCAATGAAGTCCATGGAGATGGAGTTCCATGGCTTCTCGGGAATGGGGAGTTGCTTCAATAATCCATAAGGCCGGTGTCTTGGAACCTTCACACGGGTGCAGGATGTACAGGAGGAAACATATTCCTTGACAAATGTCCTGATTCCTGGCCAGATGTATTCATGGTGAATGAGTTCCAAAGTTTGGTTCTGACTGAAATGTCCAGAGAGCGGATGATCATGTTTGTAGTGGAGTACTTGGAGTCGAAGGTCATTTGCATCGGGGACATAGATGCATTTGTCAAGACGGAGGAATCCATCGTCATCGACTGACCAACGAGAGTCGGAGGGATCGGACATGTGGAGTTCGGCTAGAGGATCTGACAGAAGCGCGGAAAGGATGTCATTGTGGAGTTGTTCCACATCAAACAGGGTGCTAGCTCAGAGTACTGGAGCTGCGAGATAAGTGGCTCAGAGAGATGAAGTGAGTTGCTCCTGAGTGAATACTGGTCGGAAGTTATGAGGGTTGACGTGAGCATAGTCCTTATCCCCCTCTTTGGGATAGACGTCCCAGTGTCTAGTGAGGGCATCGGGCTTCACGCCAAGACGACCGGGACAGAAACAAATGATCATGTTGAATTGGGAGAGGAATTCCGACCACCGGGCTTGCCAGCAGGTCAGGAGTTTAGTGGTTGTGAAATACTCGAGGTTTTTGTGGTCCATGACAACATCAATGGGAGTGCTGGAGCCTTCGAGATAGTGACGCCAAGTCCGGAAGGACTCGTGGATGGCGAGGAGTTCCTTGTCATGGGTGTTGTAGTTGAGTTCTGGAGCGGAAAGTGTTCGCGAGTAGAAGGTGACTGGCCAGAGTTCCTCATCTGGGCAATGGATGGAAAGAATCCCAGCGATAGCATAGTCGGAGGTGTCAGTTTCTATAATCAGCGGAGCATCCGGAGCCCAATGGATAAGGTAGGGGCAGTGGTGAAGGCTTCCTTCAGGTTGTGGAAGGTGGAGCGACAGGCATCTGAAAAGTCCCACGGAATGCCTTTGTGAGTGAGGTGAGTCAAAGGAACAACAATATCAGAGTAATTCGCTATAAAGCGACGGTAGAAATTTGTGAATCTGAGGAAGGATTGGATGTCCTTGACCTTCTGAGGTTCCAGCCATTCTTTCATGGTCTGGACTTTGTCTGGAGACATAGAGAGACTGGAGGGAGAGATGATGTAGCCTAGATACTCAGTAGTGTCAGTGGACCATTCACATTTTTCGGGCTTAGCATAGAGTCTGTGCTTGCGGAGTCTTTGGAGGACTTCTTGGACATGCTCCTTGTGGGAGGCCTTGTCTTTGGAGTAGATAAGGATGTCATCCAAGTAGACTATGACGCAAACATCTAAAAGATCTGTGAAGATGGTATTAACAAACCGCTGGAATGCTGCAGGGGCATTAGTGAGACTGAATGGCATGACTAGCCACTCATAGGAGCCATAGTGCATTCGGAAGGACGTTTTCCATTCATCTCCCTCGGCAATACGGACTAGATGATATGCGTGCCAGAGGTCAATTTTGGTATATATCTTAGCATGGCTTGGAGTGTCCAGGAGGTCAGAGATGTGGGGAAGTGGGCAGCAGTCTTTCTTCATGATCTTGTTGAGTCCTCAGAAGTCGACGCAAAGACAGAGGGAACCATCCTTCTTGCGGACAAAGAGGACCGGAGCAGCGTGAGCGGAGGAGGCAGGACAGATGAACCCCATTGCTAGGTGCTCATTGAGGAACGTGCGGAGTGAGCCGAG
>JBBPQU010000968.1:0-12473 GCA_038092655.1 Boletus sensibilis
TGATAGTGGCGGGATCACTAGGGATGTCAAGAATCTTGAATCTCAGAATAAGCACAAGATGCGCAGGATGAACCCAGCGACTCAGGGATGGCATGTGGCTGGCATGAGCGAAACCAACTCACTTTCCCCCTATTTATTCAAGGTGGTAGGGTGTGGTAAAGTTGTTCTACGAACAGCCGAGGCAAACTTGAAGCTCCCTGCGGAGGTGAGGTACGATTAAAAGAAAAAAAAAATCAAAGATATACGCGTTGGAGTACCGCGGATCAATATCCATGAACTTTAGACATTTCTTCAGTGCTCCCATTGCTCCCTTCGGCATCCTCCAACGTTTCCTCGCCTCCCAACTCGATTGTGTTATTTTAGCACAAAACTGAGCTGGGGGGCGACGAGGAACGTGGAGAATGACGCGAATAAAAGCTCAAAGAGTAAACTCGCAGACAACATGAAGGATGGAAGGTGGCTTATACAAGCTGCCATGGTTATATGATACTGGCGATTCCGAGCGACTATCCGGGACTCCTTCGATGTTCGAGTCACATGAAAAAGTGTACTCCTTGAGAATGGGCAGTAAGACCCCGAGTGGGGAGTGCAGGATCTCCGAGACGCCAGAACGACGACTATGACGTGTCGGTCAAGCGTGTGGAACATGTGAGAGGAACCAAGTTCTTACCAGTCGATTCTCGCTCGCTCTGGTTTCACGGCTCGGAGTATGGCATCTTCCGGATTCTATTGACAAGAACGATCTCTGAGCACGAAATTAAGTGTTCGAAGACCACACATAGGGTAATCAGCATACCCGAAGGTCATTGCACTTCACTGACCTACGCAACGCTCCTGTCTTGCTTCCGGCAGCAGGCGAGTCTGATTGACCCAAGTCGAACGACCAACAGGACAGATCCGAGATTGAATCGCTGTAATCTGTTATCACCTGTAAGCTCTGTATACTCGGAGTCAGAAAGGAGATGCAATAGTAATATCGAAGAGAGCAAACCCTCAGGTCTTCATGATTTCTGACTCTCCGAAGTCCACGAAGTACTGTAGGTGAGAGTTGGGATTGACTCTCCTCAACGTCAACGCTGGTCACTAGAGAAGAGTCTGCAGACGACGTGTTTGTCTCAGAGGTCTCGGTCTCGACAGGCGAAGGGTCGCTGATGGATTCGTCCCTATCAACGGTGGTGAAGTCGGCAGGACTGTCGGTGGAGAAGTAGGCGGAAAGTTTTGGGACGGGAACTGCCAAAGCCTCCGAAACATATGCAAAGTGGGCATCCATCTTCGCCTGCTTCTCCCTCTCCATCTCATCAGACCATTCTTGAACGAGATCCGAGTCAAAAGAGAAAGTCGCAAACTCGGCTGCCAGCGTCGCGTCGTATTTCGCCTCAGAGTTGCTTGTCGTCAAGGATACATAAGAGTTGGACACGGTAAGTTTTTTTGGTTCCATGTGCACCCCTTCAGCATCCACCTCTGGGTTCCCGACTTCCTCCTCGATTGTATGAAGCTCGCTGAGAAGGAATGTAGAGGGAGGGGACTCCGGCACAGTGAGAAGCTGCGCTGGTGACGACGGAGATGATGCTTCAGCTACGCTTCGCAAGACAAAGATGAAGTCTTCGACGTGCTCCGCCACTACGTGCTCGCTGTATGCGACGAGGGAATTGATTGCCTCCGATCTGGTATGCCCAGAAGGGAATGAGTCGAATACTGTGACAACGCGGACTCTTGGGATCGCACTCTGAGAGATTGATGTCAGCAATGGAGGAGATGGGTGCACATCATGCACACAATGTTGTTGGGCGCTGGGGATGGAGAAACGGCCGAGGTTCGAAATAGCCGGAGAGACACGACCATTTGTCTTGAATAATTTGGTGATGTTGTCCTTTGCCGACTTGACCTTGGAGAGAATCTTCGTCTGCTTTTTTGCTTGGATGTACGCACACGTGTCGAGGAGCGAAGCGGATTGAACTAACTTCTGAAGGACGAGTGTCAGATATCAGCAGTTCGCTGAAATGGCTCTACTTGCCATGCTCCCTGACCGCTTTGTCTTGGATGGGATGTCATCTGTGATGGCAGTACCAAACTTGACGATCCTCGTAGTCAAGTGCGCGTTGGTACCCGCGATAGGACACTCGCCGGCGTGCACGTCTCGATCGTTCTTGCTCTTGTCGAAGGTCTTTGCGGTCTGAAATTTGAAGGGGTTGACGGTGATGATACTCATGACGACGTGTAAGGCGGAAGTAACTTGTCGGTATAGGCTGGAATGCAAGCAGCGGATAATCGAGGTGCAGCAACTAATTCTGAAGAAAGAAGCGGCAAGCAGGAATCGGCTTTATAGGCATATTGGATGTCAGCCGCCAATGACGTCCAGTCACGTCCAGCATATGAAAGCCAGCCGTCAGTCTAGGCTGTAGGGCCAGTAGTCGACAGCGTATGACTGTTTGGAAACGAACATACCGTGCATATATTGAATTCGTGCATTTCGGACTGCAAAGCTGTTCAGCAATTGAGGCAGATAAGAGGAACTGAGAGAGAATGCCATTCTCATCCTGCAAGGTCTACCCATTGGAACCCTGTAACGTGGACATAGTTCCCTTTCCAGAGTTCGTATAGCGAGACTGCTGAATGACTCGTTGTGTATACAATGTTCTGAGAGGACAAGGGCCTCAGACTCCTCGGAATCTTCGGAATACACGTCCGTATTTCGCAATTTTAGGTCTGACAAAACCGGGTTTGCGCATAGCTAGACCGTCCAGTAGATCGGTCAAGGCTTCTTTTCATTGAAGCTTTAGACCAAGGTTGACAGGTCGGACTACTCGTTGTGCCGCCGCAGCCCATCCGACACACTCATTCTTTCAACAGATGTCGATTCAAAACATCTATAACAGAATGAGTGTGTCGCACCTGGATTTCAGCAAGAACGTGCATGCAGGAACATCACATAAGAGGTTGGGCCAGAATTACTGAGTTGAAGCACCCGAAGCCTCGCGAATCGGAATTATGAATTGCATCATCATGATCCCCGCGGCGTGAACCGAACAAACCACGGGTCAGTGACACTCGTTCCTCAAGAAAAAACATCACAGGTCGTGTGGTCAAAGGCTCGGGCCGCGCATCATGCGGTTTACTTCAGGTCTGTCGCCTCTGCGGGCCCGACCCCACGCATGCGCATATGCCCGTTTGTTCGCGACAGCCTCCTCCATCCCACAAACTATTATCGAAAAGGTCGTACAAAAGTACGCAGTTGATGTCCCCAATGGAAAAGTGGTCAAAGCGGGAGACTATGTCATGATTCGACCAGAGCATGTCATGACACACGATAACACTGGGCCAGTCATCTCCAAGTATGCATGTCTTTCGTCTCCACCCCTCCTTGTTCCCCGTTAGTTCTGCGTTCTGAGGCTAATCATGTCTACGGTAGGTTCAAATCCATAGGAGCTACCAAAGTCACAAACTCCAAGCAACTTGTTTTCACCCTCGACCACGATGTCCAAAACAAATCCGAAAAAAACCTCGCGAAATACTTCGGCATCGAGTCATTTGCTCGCCAGCATGGTGTCGACTTCTTCCCCGCTGGTCGGGGTATCGGACACCAGATCCTCATTGAGGAGGGATATGCGTTTCCCCATACCCTCACCGTTGCCAGCGACAGTCACAGCAACATGTATGGTGGTGTCGGCTGCGTCGGCACTCCAATCGTTCGCACAGATGCAGCTGCGCTCTGGGCAACTGGAAAGACTTGGTGGCAGGTCCCTCGGATGGTTAACGTGGAACTCAGAGGCAAACTGGCTCCCGGTGTAACGGGGAAGGACGTCATCGTGGCCCTCTGCGGCTCTTTCAACAAGGACGAGGTTCTCAACGCCGCTATCGAATTCACCGGCGAAGGTATCGCTTCTCTCTCGGTCGATGAGCGTCTCACGATCGCAAACATGACGACGGAATGGGGTGCCCTCGTTGGCGTTTTCCCCGTCGATCAGACGCTTCTTGAGTGGTACGAACAAACACTCAAGAGGGTCGAACTCCGTTCCTTCAGTTCAGGTACTTCTGGTATCCCTGCTCCCCCGGAACACCCTCGCATCAACCGACAGCGTCTTGATTCGCTTAAGGCTGCCCCCCTCACTTCGGATACTGGTGCCTCGTACTCCTCGCACCTCGTCTTCGACCTTTCCACGCTCGTACCGCATGTCTCAGGCCCAAACAGCGTCAAAATATCTACACCGCTGCCAAAGCTTGAAGAAACTCGCATACCCATTCAGAAAGCTTACCTCGTCAGCTGCACCAACTCACGAGTCTCAGACATCGCAGAGGCGGCAGCAGTCATGGAAGGAAACAGGGTTGCACAAGGAGTCGAGTTCTATATTGCCGCAGCAAGTTCACTAGTCCAGCAGGAGTCCGAACGGCTCGGACATTGGGATACACTCGTCGCCTCTGGCGCCAAAGTTCTTCCCGCTGGATGTGGGCCCTGCATTGGTCTCGGCACGGGTCTTCTCCAGGAAGGGGAGACTGGAATTAGCGCGACGAACAGGAATTACAAGGGTCGGATGGGCCACCCTAAAGCGCACGCATACCTAGCAAGCCCTGCGGTGGTCGCTGCCAGTGCCGTCAAAGGGTATATCTGCAGTCCTGACTCACTCGACTCCACCAGTCTACCTCCAACTGGCGCACCTACGTTTTACGTAGCCCCATCGGAGCCGCTCGCTGCTTCGTCTGACACTTCGGTGCAGACGGCAGATGAGCCTCTCTTCCCTGGCTTCCCATCCGTCTTCTCGGGTCGTCTGCTATTTGCGCCTCAAGACAACCTGAACACGGATGCTCTCTACCCCGGAAAATATACCTACCAGGACGACATCACCCTTGAGCGACAAGCTCAGGTCGTCATGGAGAACTACGATCCTACCTTTGCAGGCACAGTGGCCTCACTGATTACAGTCCAAAACCAGCGGCTCTCCACTCCTCCTGTATCAACCGATGGCGGCGATCCCACGAGAGAGGGTGTCATACTAGTCTCTGGGTACAACTTTGGCACAGGATCATCCCGCGAGCAAGCTGCGACCGCGCTCAAAGCTGCAGGTGTCCCTGTAGTGATTGCGGGCTCGTTCGGGGATATCTTCAAACGGAACGCTATCAACAATGGGCTCGTGTGCCTGGAGTGTCCTGGGCTCGTGAAGGATCTCACGGACGCCTATGCTAGGGATGGCAAACGCGGTGGTGGGGGTAAGCAGGGTGAGCTCACCGTAAACGAGGGTCACGAGATACGGATCAACATGCGCGACGGGTCTGTCATCGTCAAGGGTTCCAAATACGAAAAACAGTATGCAGTCCGCACGGTCGGTGCCAGTGTGCAAGAGCTCTGGGTTTGCGGAGGGCTGGAAGGATATATTCTGAAATCTATTCAATCGCAGTTGTGACGGAGATGTATTCATGCGTATACATAGATGTGCACCAAACATGTCTGTAGTGAGAATACCCAGCGATTGTACACTCCGTGAAAAGTTCCGCTCCCGCAGGTTGGGCTACAGTCGAGACGAGAGTGTCGTCTGGATCTGAAGGTGATATTCTAGCTATGACTCTTCACAAACTCAACGTGCGGACCGAGCTTGACTGGAGATCAGATATCAAAAGCCCACCCTCTCACGATGGTTGCCATAGTATTCAAAGGTATGAACGAAGTCCGAGTCCTCAAACCATTGCAGCAGAGCGCCAGATGTAAACTACTCTATATTAATTCCATTATGTGACTGATACAGTATTAGCTCTAGGCCCTTCAAGGATTCGATACTGCTTCATTCGAAGATCGAGTAAATACGAAACACCCCTCCCGGGAGGATGACGTTCGTACGTTGTTGTCTTATCATAGACGATACTCGCAACACAAATCTACGATGGAGAATCAGCGATGGCCACTCCTCATGTTTTCTCGACCGCTATTCTCACAAGGATATCGGCCGTTAAGCCCTTGACGGCAGAAGCACAAGAACGGAGACGGTGGTGGCGGTATAGCACACTCTCTGTCTCATCGATCTTCATTATTTGATCGGTTACGTTCTGTCATTCACAAAGGAAAAAAAAAAAGAATGCAACCTCGTCCCCCGAAGAAGAGAGAGATGGCACTCACGTGGAACTCCTCTGGATACAACCAGTTCTCGCTACCACTCGGCACCAAGGGCTCCTTTTCAGATAGAGGCGGGTCGAGAATGGCCTCTAGCGGGTGGTTGAAGATATGATCCACCTCTCCGACGCAGGGTTTCAACGTACAGAGGATGGCGGGATTCGTAAGGAGTGCAACGACCGGCGTGACGATGAGTTGGGATTGAGAAAGAAACGGCTGGAGGGTACAGAGAGTATGGAGATCAGGCGAGCCTATAGGAAGTCCGACTTCCTCCTGAGCTTCTCTAAACTGTCAAGCAACACGACAAGTCAAGCAATATTTGAACAAACGAGAAAAGAAGAACAGGGAGCCTGGTGGAATTCTTACAGCTGTATGGACGAGATCCGCGTCGGTCTCGTCTGCTTTGCCGCCTGGTAATGCTGTCTGTCCAGGATGAGCACGAAGAAGCTTAGACCGTGTGGTGAGGAGGACTCGGAGTTCGCCTCCTTTCTCGTAAAGCAGAACCAGCACAGCGGCTAGTTTCTTTCTCGAAATGCCTGACCTGCGGATTGGGATGCTCGGTGAGTTCAATGCGTACGAAGCTTGGATATATGGAGCACTTGCAAATCTGGTCGCTGGCTTGAAAGAATGCCATGTGCGCGGAGTCGCTCGACACCACATCTAGTTTTCTCGGAAAAAGCTTTCAGTTCCATAGTTATCGATGGTGGGTTTCGGTATGTTCTAGCGCCTGTAGCGTGCAAAGACCCAGCTCAAGAAGTTCGGCCGAAGAAGTCAACATATCTCCAAATTCCAATGATAGACCATTCGGCCCGGGTCGAAGGAGGAACAGCCTTATGCAAGAACAACAATACATTAAAGATACAGATAAATAGCAAAGATAACGGAGGTATCGTCCTTTTGAGTTGTACAAACGAAGAACTCACGGCGTATCACGTTCTGGCTTTCGCTCGTGGAATGAAAGAGGCCTGGCTTGCTGACTTGGATGGTCTCCGAGGTTGCGTTCCCGTGACCCCATCCTCGTCCGCGCTATCCGTCACTCCCTGCACATATCCCACACCCATAAACACAGGGGCACCCCCACCCCCACCATGCGCAAGAAAACCTCTCCGCTTACTCTTCGTCCCTGTGGCAATGAACACGTCCTCCTCCTTCTCTTCTGGATCCAGCTCGTCGTTGCACTGATCAACGTCCGAAGAACGAGCTTCTGCAGTGCGTAGTTCTTCGTCGAGCGTCTGACGTCGTTTGTGGGCTTTCTTGCGCTTGTTCTGGGAACTTGATCCCGAGCCTGACGAAGTGGAGGGGTGACCGCTTTGTTGTTGCAACGCAGCTCGTGGGCGGCCTTTCCCTACCACGGTAGGTTTCGGTTTCGGTTTGGTTGGTTTGGACTTTGGGACAGGGATGAGTGAGAGACATGGAACGGGTGCGGATTGTAAGAGTGCCTCATCCTCGTCGTCTACATCTGATTCCGGAGATGGGAGTGACTTCGGCTTTGGAGTCGCTCCTCGCTTGGTACGTGCCGGCGCCGAGGGTCTACGAGGAGTAGAGATAGGTATTGGAGATGTGGGAGGACGTTTTTTGAACAAATCAGAGGTACGGCGAGGTACGGAACTAGGATTGATGGTTCGGGGTGCCGGGTGTGAATGTTCTTCCATGTCGACATCAATGACTTCTATCTGCTCTTCATGAGCGTCCGCCTTGGAGGCTTTTTGGGTTGCAGCGGTGGCTCGGGGTCCAGGGGGAGTTGACGGGACTCGGTCCTCAATACTGTTCTCGTCTCGGTCATTGTCTGAACAGAGCGAAGGTGTAGTTATATCAGTTTCATTGGTCGGTGGTGTGCGAGGCAGAAGGGAAAGACTAGATAGCGGCGATATTTCTGATGACGCAGCAGTATGCTGACTCATTCCCGAAGAAGATTGGAAAGATAACTGTGTCATACGGCGCTTCGCTGTCCATATCAAGTAGTACTAGTCAGAGGAAGTTCGACGTTCAGGATAAGGAAATGCGACATACGTGGTACGCTCGTCACCTCGTCTACGTCCAGCGCATCCACCTTGCGCTTCTGGCTCACCCGAGTTTCTGGTTCCTTCGCTGCTGCTAACGAGGATAGTGGTACGGGTGCAGCCAGGGAAGAACCGATCGGTACACGAAGGTTTGCTAATGAACGTCGACGTAGCAACTCCTTGGCACTGAGTTTGGCAGGACCTATTGATGCGGAACTAGTTGTCACGCTGACGCTCTTACTAAGACCTGACGGTCCAGCTGCACCATCACCCCCCATCGCATTCGCACCAGACCCGACTCTTCTTAACTTGGCAGTCTTGATCTCGTGCAAGAACGCAGCCATTTTCTCAGATGGAACGTTGACAGTGGGCTGGCCCTGTCTCTTGGTCCTATTGAGTCCAGGGTTGTTGATCGGCGCTTCGACGGGTGTCATCGCATGCCGCAGAGAGGCGCGAGCGGTTGCAAACATGGAAGTGGGAGTACAAGGCGTCGTGTCGAAGCGCAGCGGCAGGGGCGGCGGGGGCGGAGGCGGGGGAGGGGGAGGGATAAGAGAAGGAGGAGGAGAGGACCGGACTTGGCTTCTGGAGAGCTATCGAGACGTTGAGTCTGACGTGGCCAGGAAAAGATTTAAAAAAAATCTTCACACCTCTTCCTTCAACCATGTAACCTCTTCCTCGAGGGCTTTGATCCGCCGTTTATCTCGTTCGCGCTCATCCGAAGCTCGCCTGCTCTGGTCCCCGCTGAGAAGTCTCTCGTGTTCGCGCTGCTCTTCCCGTGCGGCGTCCAACTCACGCTCCTTGGTATATACACCACCATGCCCTGAGTCTCCACGGGCAATAAAGTCTAAATCGTCATCGTTCCTACTGTCTCGCGCCCGCTCTTTGCCTTTCCTGGAAGTCGAGAGAGGGGGGGCAGTGCTTGAACTTGGGTGGTGCGGAGACGCCTCGTCCACAGAACGTGCCTTGGAGACAGGCTTGCCCGGAGACGAATGAGGACTAGGTAGCATGAGAGAAAAATCCGCCTCGGCGCCTTCCGTTGCGTTGAACCGGTGTACCGCATCCTTGACTGAAGCTACGGAACGAGTGCGCCAAGGGGAAGGCTGGTTTGGGTCTACAGAGTCTGCATCCGGGATGGTGGACGAGTGTGTCCATGATGGACCAGCTTCAGCTTCCCCTGGGTCACTGTCATAGCCTGCAGTGTGAGATGGTTGGACAGAGATTGGGACACCCGAGGCCGCTCGCATGGATTGATATCTGTTTTGTTGGTCCGGCACAAGTGAAGGGGACCGAGGGAAGAGAGAGCCAGGCATGGTGATTGACGGTTGTTTTTTCAACTTTGGCGGCGGAGGGACTGGAAAGCCGGACGGTGGTCGAGGCGTAGGAGATTCTGAGCGCTCCCGATCACTCGCTGAGAGTACTACACACACCAGCTCAACGACGCCGAAAGAATACACGGTACGCGAAAAACAGCCGCCTACCTCGTTCGTCGTCGTTGTCGATATACGCCGGTGGTAAATGGTTGTGACGGTATTTTCTGGTAGAATCTGTTGATTTGGAGCGTGGTTTTGGACGAGACAGTTTGGGTTTGAAGCGTCTCTCGCGTTCTCGGTGGTGTTGAGTCCTCGACCTGTACCTCGCCTCATCCTCGCTCATATTTCTCTCCGAGTCTCGACCGCGTCTCCTCCCTGAGCTCTTGACGCGCCCGGTCGATACAGGTTGATTTACCTGAGGATACCGCGATCAGCATCGAAAGAATTCGGATAGGACGTGACTGACTGGACCCGCCGTGGCATTGAGAACGAAGGACTCGATTTCTCTTGAGACAAAGCTGAAGACATGTGAGAGAAGTCCACTGGATGGTTTGGACTTGGGGTCGTCGGGTATGCGTCGATGTCGCGTAGGTTGAGCCATGTCTATCAAGGCGAAACGTGGCTCGAGACGAATATCAGTCCGGATTCTGAACAAGTGCTGAACGTGAGACCGGCTCGGTGGCAATAGCACTAGTCAACGTTTCAACATCAACATAGACCAGGTCACACGGGTCTAAGATACATCTACGCAATAATATAATTGATAGAGGGATGTGGGGCTCCGCACGTGAAATGTCGTCAACAACAAGGGTGTCCTTAATTATCTTAAACGTGAAGGGTGAAGCAAACAACGGTAAGATCGGTGTGTACAAGGGAAAGGAAATTGTTCAACAACATCATAACAGAGACAGCAAGACGCAATTCTTATCAGTATCCCGGATATGATTCATAACTTGGTGGTGGAGCGTGTCCACTCGCGGTCAGAGATGCCCGCACCGCTGCGTATGGATCTGCATACTGCATCGTCCGACTGATCCGTGGCGCGTTTGAGTCTCCAGCAGGTGGTGGCGCAAACGAACTCGACACGCCACCAAACCCTGACGGCGCAGGGTCTGAGAACGCGCCATACGCGTCCAGCGACGGACGCGACGCGGCTGCGGGAGGTGTCGCATATCCGCTGTTCCGCAGTGCACTGCTCGAGTATGAAGTGGTGTTCGGCGCAGTCGTGGTAGTGGTGGCCGCAGACCAGCGGTTAGAGTCAGCAAAGGGTGAGCTAGTAGCGTCAGAATCGTTGTAGGCGGATCGTCGAGGAGCCGTGGCAGCCGGTGGGGGAGTTGTGGTAGTTTGGCTGGTCTGGGCGGAGGGTGGTGCCGCCGACCCGACAGGTTGATACGCGGTCGTCTCGGGTTCCTCCTCCTCCTCCTCAGCCTCCTCGATATCCGGGCGGGTAAATGGCGGGTCTAATGGACGTGTAGTAAGGTTACCTGATCGCCAATCTATAATGAGGAGGACGAGCGATGCAAGCCAGAAGCCTGGATCACACATGAATTAGCGGAACGTTGAAGCCATTGGTAGTAATGCGTTACCAAAAGTAAGCCAGAAGAATATACACCCCGCTTTCTTCGTGCTGCACCATGAGGGCAAGCCATTGATAAAGTCCTGGCCAAGCGATGCATGGGGATCATTGCTGGCATTTTTGCACCCCGATTCCGTCCATGCTGAGATGGTCGTCACGAACCTAAAGGTGAGAGCGACGGGAAGTGTAACACATGAGGAACGGAGATATGAGGGCGGAGTGGAAGAAAACGCACGCAATAAGAAGACTGAATGTACAGCCTGTAGCCGTGAGAATGAACCCGACGCGTACCTCCTGGAGGGCTCGTGCAAGGCGGGCAAATTTATCGTACTTTTCGTAGACCACAGGGACAAGCATTAAAAAAATGGAGAGGAAAATGCCAGATATGGATACGAATAGAGCGAATCCGGTGAGACCCGCTATGTGCGGGTAGAAAAAGTCAGCCACCAACCGTATAGGACGCGTGGGGAAGTAAGGTGTTACTCACAAGGGCCAACGCCCCATTTTGCTTGGAAACTAGCGACGCTGGCAAAACAAGCCATGGAGAGGAAGTTGAAGAAGGCTTGTGAGGTGTGGAAGATGATGGCTGGCTTCGATATTATCATCTGCAAATATCGGTAAATCGCGTCAATAAGCTTGTAAAGGAAATGAAATGGAGAACAAAATGACCGCAAGCCATACGACCCATAACAGGGGGACGAAGAGGAGAAAGACCAGCGTGCCAGACTGGTCCATACAAGCATCTGCAGAGAGCAGGAGAGAAGGAAGAATTACGTAAACAAAGTTGGAAAGGACGTCGAGATTAAGATGCACTGCGACGATCAACCAGACTGCAACGCGGCAACACCAAGAACAAGACCAAGCGAAAAGAAAGGAGGAAACCTCACATCGTCCTGGTATCTAACAATTCCGACATTATTTCCTATGCCACCAGATATCGACTTGGAAACTACAGCGCCCTTCTTCCTCCTGGGCAGGATGCGATCCAGTCCATCCTGCAAGGATTCCAAGAATGGCATGGTGATGCTCGTCGCAGAGAAAGGTGAGAGATGAAAAGGTGAGAGTTAGTGGGATGTGAGGTAGACGATAAGTATGTACTGGTCGGCTATGCAAGGCAGCACAGACGAACAAGATGCGCAGTCGACGTGGAGACCGTCGGGCGATGTCACCCTTGACGGTTTCGAAACTGAAACTGCTCAGTCCACGTGATAGTGATTATGTCATCGCTGCATTACAATTGTCCGACTAAGACCTTCCTCCTCAAAAGATTGCCCTCACCAATCCCCCGCCAATCGCAGCACCTAAAAGGCCATTTCAGAATCATGTCCGTAATAGTCGTGATAGACAACCCACCAGCACCAAAGCCAGCACCGCCAGCAGCAGAGTGTGCCATCTGCACGTTGATCAGCGGAAATAACCTTGCGAGTGCGCTTGCCAATTACCGTGTTGCCCAGAGCACCGTACTTGCTCTTCTTCTCAGCCTGTCCCGC
>JBBPQU010000969.1:0-12468 GCA_038092655.1 Boletus sensibilis
GTAGAGGAAGGTTGTCCATCAGAAATTAAGATGTTTACTTCTTCTTCCTCACAGAGGGTGGTCTCCGATGGGTAATGTCCTTCCATGACATTTCCTTGTTCGTCCAAGTGAGGATCGAACACGGTTTTCAATGTCCATAGGATCTCATTGCGGTTAGCATGAGAGGAAAGGCCTTTGATGTACGCGTCCAGAGAATCCGAGGAGGAAGAGGATGGTCTGGGAGGATGGGTGGCCACGACACGAGTGTGGGCTTGGGGAGAGGGATTCTTACTTCTCCCTTGAGAAGTTTGTGGATAACCAGGATGCTTGTGAGTATGGCACCCAACCTTTTTACATATAAAACAGTGTTTCTCCTGCATAAGCCAAGCACGTTTGGTGGGGGAAATTGAGAGACAATCCACGTCCATAGCATTGGGATCATGGCTAGAATGGCCTTTTCCATAGGCCACATGCAGTCCTTCTCGAAGTCCTCTAATTTTGTTGAATCCTCCTGCGATTTTGGCTGCCTTATTATAGATTTTTTGCATGTCGTCGGCGGTATTAAGGACGCTGGATTGGATGAGTTGGGTAGCAATCTCTTTGGAGAGTCCCCAGAGGAACCACTCGGTGAGAGCACCCAACTCTTTGATTCCGGATTGGATTGCAAGGATAATGAAACGGGAGAGGTAGTTGTCAAACCTCTCTCTTCTGCTTCCTTGGTGGAGATTGGCCAGGCCCATCCTTGTGTTAGTGGTGGTGTTGTAGGCTGAGAAGGTGGTTGTAAAGGCATCCCGAATGCACTGATAATTTTTCTTATTGGCAGGAACTTCGTCGTCGACAAGTTTGATAAGCCATGCTTCAGCAAAGGCTTTTCCGCGTCCTTTGGACATCCTGTTGAGTAAGACAAGGCACTTTGCCTTGTCCGAGTACTTCTCCTCATGGAGAGAGAAGTATCCTTCCATTGCCAACAGCCATCTGTTGGCATCGCCCCTGAGGCCAGAGAATTCCTCAGGGAGGGCTGCTTTGATTTCTCCCATGTCATCGTCATCTTCGTCCGGATCTACTTCTCTGATAGGGTAATCCGGGTTTGGGTCAGGTTCTGGATCTCGTTTAGGTGGGATAGGGTCCTGGTAGTGGTAGTCTTTGGGTTCTTTGGATGGGAGGGTGATTTCCTCCGGTATATCAGAAGTAGACTGGACAGAATGAGTGATGAAGGGATTTTGCGAGATCGCTGGTGCCGGAGATCGTCGCAGGGGTGGTGGAATAGATGGAGTATGAGATGGTGCAGATATCCTACGTTCTGGCATGGCAGAAAAGGATGAGGTGGGGACTGGGGGGGAGACTCTGCTCTCTTTGTCATCTGAAGGTGATCCTACTCAGTAGGATGATAGATTGATTCTCCGCGTGGTGACGATGGGTTGCTACCTCCTGGTAGCCGGTAAGGTGGTTGGCGTAGTAGCTCCAACAATCTAGAACTTAGACCTTTTGTTATGACTGGGTAACAATGGAACACCAAGGTGTATTCCTAGTCTATATCTTCATACAGTTCTATAAACTGTATGTCCTAGGGCTTATGACTGGCCTAGGTCTTAGTCTTCGGTGAAGGACTAAGAGACGACTGATCCCTAGGATGAAGCCTAGTATCGAGTATAGGGCAAGAGACGAGGCGAGTGAAGAAAGACTTTACACCGTAGATTGTGTAGGTCTAAGTTAAAGATACAAGTATAGAGTGGTGAGGTTTATATAAAGTGAGAGTAGAGTTCAAGCGGAGCTTGAATGTACACAAGAGCAGGCAAGACACGAGTTGTGTGACATGTAGCATTGCGTGAATGAGTAGGTAAAGGAATACGATGTGTACAAGAGAACACATTAGGAGGCAGTGTCTGCAGGATAAATAAGAATAGTACGGAGAGTATAGGAAGGAAAGGAAGAAACCAGGTCGTGAAGAATAGGATCAAAGAGGCTGTTTGAGGCTGTGCTTGAAGTAGTCCTTGTAGGCTGTGTCCTGCACAGCATAGTCCACGAGAGAGGCGATGATGTCATTCCAAAGCGAAGATCCTGGAATGAGAGAGTCGAGGATGGAAGAAGGAATAGAGGAAGAAAAGGTGAGGGGTTCCTCATTCGTAACAGATGGGATGGTTGGCCATAGTGGGAAAAATGGCTGCTGCCTTTATTGTGGTGTTCTGGGACGCCAAAAAGAAGGCGGCAAACACTACTATCCTGCACTCTTATCTCCTCGTGATCATGTTGTTCATGGCAGTGACCATCCAGACATCGACGTCTTCAAGCTGCCCCTGGGCGGTTCCGCTGGCTATGCTGACAATCTTACCAAAATTGTCACTGTTCGTAATCCCACTCATTGGGACAAGACAAAGACCGAGACAGGTCTGACAAAGCCTCTGTTAATCCTAGGTCTCCCGCCCTCTCATTCCCTTGGCATCCCCTTGTCTATGACTACCGACATCATGCACCTAGCTGGTAATCTCTCAGATCTTCTCCTCTCACTCTGGTGGAGTACTATTGATCTCAACCCTGCGGATGACAAAACAACATGGGACTGGGGTGTACTTTGTGACAGCAATGTTTGGACCACTCATGGCAAGGATGTCGAGAATGTCAGGTGTCATCTCCCCAGTTCCTATGACTGCAAACCTTGCAATATCGCCGAAAAGCTCAACACACAATACAAGACCTGGGAATTCCAACTTTACACATTTGGTATTGCACCCATCCTTCTTTACGAGACTCTTCCATCGAAATATTGGTTCTATTACTGCAAGCTGGTCTGCGGTTTCCAGATAATGTGCCAGTACTCGCTGACTGCTGAGCAATTAAAGGACATGCAATCTCTTCTCTGCATGTGGCAACATGAATTCGAACTTCTATACTACCAGCTTAAAGAATGTTGCATCCACTTTATTCGTCCTGCAGTTCATCAAGTTGTGCATTTGGTTCCTGAAGCGATCCAGAAAGGACCTCCCATTTGCTATGCACAATGGACGATGGAGCATACCATCGGGAACCTGGGTCAGCAAATTTGCCAGCCATCCAAACCATTGGCCAAGCTCGCGTGGGAGGGAGTGCAGCATTGTCAAGTCAACACCCTCATCTCACCGATACCTAAACTTGATGACTCCCCTCAGGTAGTCCCCCATGGTGCGGTGGACCTTGGTGTGGGCTATGTGCTCTGTCGCAAATGTGCCAAACATCCTATTTCCCCTGATGCTGAGTTAACCCAAGCTATCCAACTTCTTCTTGGCAGAGATCAAACTGTCCCTCGCATTGTCAAATGGGCCTGGCTGCACCTGCCCAATGGTCAAGTTGCTCGGTCACTTTGGAAAGAAAGTGATCATCTTGATCGGCAATTGTGCATCTCACGTAACGTTAAGGTAAGTTTGCTATATAAAATTGAATGTTCATTGGAAAAGTTGACTTTTATTGGGAGCTTCTCTTTCAAGGATTGATCCGCATTGGTGAAGTACAATACTACGCTCAGATACCCATAGACGAAGAGAGAGGGAACTGGTCCTTCCAGATCGTTGCTGTCATCAAATTATTCTCCCCCCCGGATGTCGAACTTCTCAAGCAATCCTCTCATGTACTTGCCACATCAACTTTTTTCAACCAGCTCACTGTTATTGATGTCAAATCCATTCAGAGTGTCGTTGCTATGAATCCCCCCAAATTGGTCTTGCTATCATATGGTGAGGAGAGGGTGGATGGTTTTTGCATGGTTGAGAAACCCGGTTTGGACATTTCAGATCTTGGTGTCCCTTACTCGCTTGATCAGGAGGAGGATGACAATGAGGATAGTCTAGAGTAGTTGATTAGTTTTTTTTTGTATCTACAAGCACTTGTACATTGCACTGTACCCATTCAAGTTTTATCTTATCAGCCATTTCCGCATCGGAGTTATCTCCCCCTGTCTTAACATGACACATCTTGATCCCCCCCACATGTCTCACTATCCCCCCTGATACAATGGACTACGATACCTTCGGTATACCCAGCAACACACATTCTGAACACAGAAACACGATTGGACTGAACTTCGAGGGGATGTCAGGCAGTCTCAGCATGTCTGGTGACCAGGGATATACATTCCCACAGCAACCAAACTATATGGGGTTTGGGACATCGCAGGTGTGCTATTTGCCATTATCTACATGTAATCAATATTGTTTTATTGGTACAGCATGCATATATGCACGAAAGTCCACATATACAAACTCTGTGGGAGCGCTGCCTTGTTTTAGAATGACAGCTCCTTCAAAGGACCATTGAATGTGATACAATTCAGTAAGTAATTCATATTAGGATATGGTAGGAAAGCCATCAACCATACGCCCCTAGGACACTCTTTGAGAAGCTCACGGAAGTGGTCAAAGAGGGGAAGGCCCCTGAGGTCAATGTGTGCATGGGATACCAGAACAATGAGAAGATTTGATTTTGGACTCACACAAGTTTCAAGATGTATGTTAACTCAGCCAAAGGTCTCACAAAGAAAGAGAGCACTGCGTCAGTTACTTTTCTGGAGGACAAGAATGGAATGACCCATACAAGGGTGGTGATCAAATCATTACAAAAGGAGCTCAAGACGGTTTTCCAGGATCTTGCAATCAAGGAAGTTGCACCAAAATCTTGGGGCAAAGCATCTGCATCTGCCAAAAATATTGTCAGGGACCACATGGAGCACAACTGGCCATCGCTTCAGCTTGCTGAGAATGGATGGAAGCTCAAGCACTTAGCTTCTTTGGACTATCCTGGTTGGATGTGAACAAGCCTGAATGAGAACGGTAAGCTGATGTCCAAAGACCAAGACTCTGAGTCGGGGCCCAGTCGCAAGTGAAAAGCAGGGGCCAGTAAGTTGGAGCAGATAGATAAGAAAGTCAAATGTACGTTCTGGTTGCACAAGTGCGGCATATATGTATTACTGATTGGGTCAGTAACAGTTGATGATTCACATACACCTTTGAATGCTGAGGATCTAGGCAACAAGACAGAAGAGCTGTACAAGATCTCTCCAGAGCCACCTGAGTTGGTTGCCTCACCCTCTGCATCAATACCCATGCCACCATACAGCACGCCCTCACTCCAGTCCATGCCCAAAATGCTGGAAATTCCGGTCGAAACACCTCCATCGTCAGTTTCTGAATCACCAAGCCCACCAAGTGGGTTACCAGCGCCCGCTACTTCCAATCCAAATGTCGACTTGGAGCCTGCAATTATGTCGCCAGAGCCTTCCTGGGAACCCACAGAGGAAACATCCAAGTCACCATCAATTTCATTAGAGCCCCCCAAATCTGTTTGTATCCAGGCTAAAGTCGAGGGGAGTGCAAGCACAGCTGCGAGCAAATCAGCAGCAGATCGGATAGCTGTGAATCCACTGTAAGTCACAACATATTTATTGACTTTCTCACCACTACTGATATGGCTGGACAGCGGAATGTTGTCGCAGTCCAACCTCAAGATCAAGCTTCCAGCACTACCACCTCCTGCAAGAGCTGAAGAAGTCAGAAAGTCAGGCAATACAAGTGCAAAATCTAAGCAGAAGATACGACTGCCAAAATCACACACTGGATAGTAAGTTCTGTCTTTGTGTGAGTCTGATATTGATTCAAGGATTCCTTCTAGCACTCTCTGTGCTTGGCACTGGTTGACCCAGGTGAACACAAAGGGAACAAGCGAAGAATTCCAAGTTTATTGGAAGACGCACCTCAATGATTCACAGTGAGAAGTATGTTTGCCACTGGCTTGGTGAACAATAGGTGTTAACAACATGATTCTAGGCTTACAACACTAAAGCAAAGGCACTGGTAAGTACTAATGAGTATATCAATACAACTATACTAATGAACTGCTAGCCTGACAACGCATGGAACAAGGATACTTACCACAGCGAATTGCACTAGATATCCCAGCATCTCAATACCGCACTCAGATCACATCACATTGCACTTGTTCTCTCACATCATCATTCTTTTCACTGCTTAGTTTACACATCAAACATTCGCTCGTGTTCTGCCACAGCATCATCACTTGGTTTCTGTCAATTCATGCATCATATTCTTGCTCAACATCGTCTGTCCACCTCGGTGTCTGGTTTTCACAAGTTTTCATTCCCAATTAGCTTTTGGTATCGTTTTTTCAGGTGTTGCATGGCATGTAGGTCACTCGGAAAGGGTCGGGGTAGATGTGTCAGATGGGATTGGGATGTGTAAAGTAGGGTTTAGTCAGCATGTGAAGCAATGCATTTGATATCATGAGATCGCATAATAGCACAGATTGGAACTGAAGCGGGATGGCAGGTTAGTAGCAGAGGAATACCTGCGATTAGCATTGGGATGCAGTAGGAACCCATGCTGGTTGATGTGATTGTATGATTTGGCTTTAAAAACATAGATTACCACTGGGGTGCATACCATGGCACGCAAATCTCTCCCACTTTATGAGTAAACCATGTGTCAAATAGATGCTACATGTAAACATGCGACAACATGAGTTTGCATCATTCAACATGGCCAATTCTCACTGGGCCTGATCCTTAGTGCGTAGGCATTGTACCCAGCCCATGGATGTATAATTGTCATAAAAGATAATGATATACTTGTGCCTGTGGTATGATTCCACCTTGAATGATTTAAGATATGAGTGCACAAGCTCAAAGGGTTTACTCGCGTGCACTTCATTAGAGGAGAAGGGGCAATTGGCTTGTTTGCCTAGCTAACAGCCAGGGCAAATTGGTTCAGTGGATGGAATATTCATGTCTGGAAAATCTTTAATATGTTTTTGCCCAGCACGCAGGATGTCTCATGAAGGATGGCCTAGGTAGGAATGAAGTAATTCATAATTGATGGCAATCATGTTGAGATTCACGCTAGCCGATGTTTTGATGGCAGGTGCTCTGACCCAGTACATAGTACTTTCGCCATGCGAATGAAAGGAAATCAAACACTGATTGTTACACTTATTGTATATATGTATCTGCTTCTGAGAGCTGATAGAGTAGAGACAGTTGTCTTTTAATAATGTCCCGAGCAATATAAGCTTCAAGGAACAGTCAGGCATGTAAATAGTTGGCAATAATTGCATGACATTGCCTTTGAATTGAATCAGGACTGTGCCATGCCCTTGGATAGGAGCACAACCGCTGGCTATCTGGGTGTACCATTGCTCTGTAAAGACTTGGTACTCAACAAAATTGTTGATGTTATTGGTGAAATGAGAGGAGGCTCCCGAATCGAGAAGCCACATTTGGTCTTCAAGATCTATCATCTGTGCTTTACCCTTACTGGTGGTGTTGTGTTTATCACATGAATTGCACTCTGCATAATTGGGCAGCGGTAGTAAATTGTCCATTTCATCACTATTTACAACAGACGAGAATATGTATTCTACAAACTGTGGTGAATAGGATCGCTCATCAGTGTCTGAGAGGTGTGAGGAGGATGGAGACACGTACTGGTGGTCTGAGATTGTCGCATCAAGGTCGAAGTACTGCTCGTAGTCCATGTAATAATCCCCCCTTGCTCCGAGCCAAGGGAGACACAGTCTTCGTCATCGACCTGATAGGCTGTACCCGCCTTGAATTTGTCTTCAAGGGAGACACAGTCTTCGTCATCGACCTGATAGGCTGTACCCGCCTTGAATTTGTCTTCAAGGCAGTCCAACAATTTGTCAGAGATGTCCTCGATGTAGGCATCCTGGTGGATCTGGGAAAACCCAAAGGGGCCGAAATTCTCCACACTGAGACGATGGGAGAGTGAGGTGGAGTGATGGTGGCTGAAGAGGGAGGTGGAGGCTGATTCCTTAGAGGCACCAAAAGAGGGACTGTGGTTTGCAACCAGGTCAAGGCGGTGGACAGTCTCGATGGTCGCTGGGACCTCGAGACGGCGAGCAAGAGAGACCGTGTTAAGGGTCTGGTGGAAAGCAGGTGGGCCATAGTTGGCCGTACCAGGGGTGTGAGCGAGTCAACGAGGGTCAACAAGAGGTGTGGTAAATACTGTTGATGCCAGTTCAATGACCAGCACTGAGAATGCGAAGGAGGCGGTGGGAGCCTCAGTAGAGTTAGCATTTGCCTTGCAGCAATCCTCCTGCTTCTTCTTACCAGCTTCGGAGCAAGGGCCCTGATGCTTCTTCTTCTTCTTCTTGTCCGCACCATCTTGTTGCTGCTGGGAGAACTGGGGGTCCTGGCCCTTGCGCTTGATAGCACTGATCTTGTTGGTGTGTTCGCCTTGGGGCTTATGCCGCGCGACATGCTGGTGCCACGACATGGTGGCCATGTGCTCAATCTGGGCAAAGGTGGGGGGCTTCACCCCCTTGGTGGTATCAGTAAGGTCGTCAACAGGTCCTAAATTTAGGACCTGGGAGATCATGTCCATGTAGTGAGGGAGCTTGGCGAGAATAATCATCACCTGGACAGGGGCCAATACTTCGTAGTTGTACTTTTTGAGGCGAGCGAAGTGGGCGGAGAGCTTTAGGAAAGCATTGGCGGGGTGGTTGTTCTTAGGGATGGAGGTATCCATCATCGCTTTAAACTCTGTATAGACAGAGGTGATGGAGGGCTTGGAGAACTGAGTCTCAAGCCCAGTCCAGATCTGCGCCGCAATGATGGCAGACTGGTACTTGTTTTGAAGGTGAGAGTCGAGCTTGAGGACGAGATGCCCCATTGCTTGGTCATCCTCACAGTCCCATGCTTCGATGTTAGCTGCGTTGGACCTGTCCTCTGCTAGGGTAGGACGGGTGTTGGACATGACATACCAGAATCCTTGGGAGCAAAGGAAGGCCTTCATCTTGGGAGCCTAGGAGAGGTAGTTGGGGCTGGTGAGTGTAGCGACGGAGGAGGAAAGGTTGTCTTTTGAGGAGGACATAATTCTGTTGGAAACTGGGATATGACGTCAGTACCAATCAAGTTGAAAAACGAGAAAAGGTGGCGAATAAGTCGCACTTGCAATGCCTAGAGCCCAAGGATCCGGGTGACAGAGTCTCCCCATAGATCTCATGGAGTCACATGTGTTCTGGCGAAGGTTTTGCACTGGAATGCGACTTGTCACTCAGAGTCGGTGTAAAATGCACGAGACGGTGGGTGCAGGTATCCAAGTGGTGGTGGCAAGTAAGCTCGCACAACAAGCCACTTGGGGCTCATAACCTGTAGAGAACAGGCATTATGCAGATCACTTGGTACTTACCTGAGGTTGTTGATTACTAACTGAGATGGTGCTTGTTGTGAATCAAGAGTGATATTTGAACTCAGAGAGCTGAGTTCTACTATGTAGTGTCTAGCGACGTGTGAACTATCTACTAGTTATGGTATACTACAGTACTGTTCAACATGTCCTGATTCCTGGCCAGATGTATTCATGGCGAATGAGTTCCAAAGTCCAGTTCTGACCAAAATGTCCAGAGAGCAGATGATCATGTTTGTACCGGAGTACTTGGAGTCGAAGGTCATTTGCATTGGGGACATAGATGTGTTTGTCAAGATGGAGGAATCTGTCATCATCGACTGACCAACAAGAGTCAGAGGGATCAGATATGTGGAGTTCAGCTAGAGGATCTGAGAGAAGTGCGGAAAGGATGTCATTGTGGAGTTGTTCCACATTGAACAGGGTGCTAGCTTGGAGTACTGGGGCTGTGAGGTAAGTGGCTCGGAGGGACGAAGCGAGTTGCTCCTGAGTGAATACTGGTCGGAAATTATGTGGGTTGATGCGAGTGTAGTCCTTACCCCCCTCTTTGGGATAGATGTCCCAGCGTCTAGTGAGGGCATTGGGCTTCACACCAAGGTGACTGGGATGGAAATGAATGATTATGTTAAATTGGGAGAGGAACTCCGACCACTGGGCTTGCCAGCGGGTCAGGAGTTTAGTGGTTGCAAAGTACTCGAGGTTCTTGTAATCCGTGACGACATCAATTGGAGTGCCAGAGCCTTTGAGATAGTGATGCCAAGTCTGGAAGGACTTGTGGATGGAGAGGAGCTCCTTGTCATGGGTGTCATAGTTGAGTTCTGGGGCAGTGTAAAGAACACTCTGAACCTTGATAGGAATAAATCCAATCTGGTCAGTAGCAAAAGAAATTGATGGATGCAATATGTTCGACCCTAAAGGGATTCCAGAGAAGAGAAGACGTGCAGAAGGATATAGCTAAAGCTCACCAAACCTTTCCGAGCAAGAAACAGTATTTCTGGATGGTTTCCGGAATATCGGGTGGAAAATGCAGATGGAAAATTTAGCGGAACAGACGCATGATAGTGTGGAACAGTAGGACGGACGAGTGGAAAGTGTTGGACGATGATGAAGGACAAAGGAAATATTGTTGATCAATGCAACAGAGCGAAAGATGAATTTTCTAAAGGCTAAGTACAATCTTTTATAGTCTGGGCATACCCGAGACTTCATGACAACCAGGAGACAGAGTGTTCCCAAGGTAAACTAAGTATAACTTGACTCCGAAACAAGTCCGTAGCAACATAAAAGAGAATGAAACAAAAGGATAAGGGAAACAAAGTCAGAAGAGTAAAGAGTAAAGATATCCGGACTCATAGTATGGCTAATCCGAAGTATCCGAAATTAAGGAAACAAGTGAAAGTGACATCCAAGAAAGTAAACACTTACCAGTGGGTCTTAGCAAACATGGACAACATCTTCAGGACAACAGACATGGAAGCCTATGAAAGGAATAGACAGATCCGGATGAGTGGAAAAGGTCGGATAAGGCGGATGGAAGTGTGGAAGGGTTCGAACAGATTGTTGAGGATATTATAGATGGAAGGGAAATGTCTGGGAGTGATAATGTGGTGAATACAAAGCTAGGGAATGTGAGTTCCCTACAGTGGAAAGTGTTTGCGAGTAGAAGATGACTGGCCGGAGTTCCTCATCCAGGCAATGGATGGAAAGAATTCCAGCGATAGCGTAGTCGGAGGCATCAGTTTCTATAATCAGCAGAGCATCTGGAGCCCAATGGGTAAGGATAGGAGTGGTGGTGAAAGCTTCCTTCAGGTTGCGGAAGGCAGAGTGACAGGCATCTGAAAAGTCCCACATGTTACGATTCACAAGTACTCTTTTCCATTTACTATGCTTTTCCTTAACCTGTCTACGGATTACTACATCAGCTGTTCGAGCCCCGCTTGACATATTTCTTTTACTCTTGATTATATCACCACTGGTTAGTCATGCAACATGTCAGTGTTATTCCACCACCTTCCATTGTCTTCCACACTTACGCGTCGCGACACATCATCCTTATTCCATCCCCTTCCATGGGTTTCTATGATGACGTGTATATACCTATTATATTCTTTAGTCTCCGAGGCTCTTAGTATATAAACCACTCCCTCACATTGATGTAACTTAGCTTAGACCTACTTAGTCCTCGCTATCACATTGCTGCTTCCCTCCTCCATCCTTTTCTCCTAAGCCTGGTTCTTATCCAAGTCGCCATCCTTGTCTTGAACCACCTTAGCTATCACTAGGGAAGTCTCCACCATCAAGCGAGTACTTGTTGGTCATCACCTCTACTTGGAAGCCCCTCGTAGAAGTCATCTTCAGACTCCGTCATTGAGTCAACTCCTTCATCCTTGCTTTCACTAAGTTCTGCTTGTCCATTCTTGGGCTAAGTATAACACCACAGAATGCCTTTGCGAGTGAGGTGAGTTAAAGGAACGATGATATTGGAGTAATTCACTATAAAGCAACGGTAGAAATTTGTGAATCCAAGGAAGATTGGATGTCCTTGACCTTCCGAGATTCCAGCCATTCCTTTATGGTCTGGACTTTGTCTGGAGAGATAGAGAGACCAGAGGGAGAGATGTTGTAGCCTAGATACTCGGTAGTGTCAGTGGACCATTCACATTTTTCGGGCTTAGCATAAAGTCTGTGCTTGCGGAGTCTTCGGAGAACTTCTTGGACATGCTCCTTGTGGGAGGCCTTGTCTTCAGAGTAGATAAGGATGTCATCCAAGTAGACTATGACACAAACATCTAAAAGATCTGTAAAGACAGTATTCACAAACCACTGGAATGCCGCAGAGGCATTAGTAAGACCAAATGGCATGAATAGCCACTCATAGGAGCCATAGTGCATTTGGAAAGATGTTTTCCATTTGTCTCCCTCAGCAATGCGGACTAGATGGTACGCGTGCTGGAGGTCAATCTTGGTATATATCTTAGTGTGGCTCGGAGCGTCTAGGAGGTCAGAGATGCAGGGAAGTGGGTAGCGGTCATTCTTTATGATCTTGTTGAGTCCTTGGAAGTCAACGCAAAGACAGAGGAAACCATCCTTCTTCTGGACAAAGAGGACCGGAGCAGTGTGAGTGGAGAAGGCGGTATGGATGAACCCCATTGCTAGGTGCTCATTGAGGAACGTGCAGAGTGAGCTGAGTTTGGAAGGGAAAAGGGAATAGGTGGTACCTGTTACGCTTGGCCTGAAGGTGGACAAGTAGAACTCAGTGAAAGCAAGGACGAAGAAGTTAACTCAATGATAGAGTCTGATCATG
>JBBPQU010000970.1:0-12462 GCA_038092655.1 Boletus sensibilis
TTACCACTATACTTCGACTGGACAATTGGTCGACTCGTGTTCGACGATAATGACTTGCGATTGCTACTACAACTTGTACATCGTCTCGAGCGTAAAGGTTCACTAATGTGATGAACCACTAGTACCGATCTGACAATGCTTCTCCGAGGTGTTGTGCGTGATCCTCACTGGCATGCGTTGCCTATTGCCTGGTCCATGATGCATGATGGCCCGGACTCAGCGCACCGCCCCAACCCCTCTAGTAGAACGGTATAACAGATCCATCGTTCGCGCGCATCTCAGGAGTTTCGGCACAATTTTTGCTTGGACAACACTTTCTGCTCTGGAATGCACTCAGATTTACACATGTATTGCGCCTATGGAGGCGTGCCTCGGACTAAGCTTAGTCTGTTATCTGATTTTAGTCTAGAAACTCCTCCAGCAACGCTCGCATAGATCTAAGCAAAGAGGCACACGTGGCAGGATCCTATCACTTTCGTATGGATTCCAATACTACGGAACTCCGCCACTAACGTGTCATGGGGGAATCTCAACAACAGATTAGACGTGCATTTGTACAGTCATAACAGCAATTCCCCAATCAGGACGTTCTCCACCAGCAAAGGCACCTCTCTAGATTAATCCAATCTATCAAATTCAATCGGGTCCTCCAGTCCCCCCTCGACCCCCCGTCTGCCCCAGGGAAGGGAAGCCCATCAGAAATCCATATGTCCCCGATTCCACGACGATGGTCAAGTGCTTGATCGAATGATGCCAGCGGAAACCGGAACCGGCATTTCCTGGAGATGACACGCCATCATGATGCCTCAAAACCAGCCTCCCACCTCTTCCTTCGAGCCTTCGACTTTCATGGTCCTCGAGGCAGTGCTCTCAGAACTGTTATGTCGCTCGAACTCTGTTTCCTTCATGATCACTGTTAGTTTCAGCACATTATCGGTGAGCACAGCGGTCTCCCGCTCCCTTTTCACTATGGCACATTATCTTACACTTAGGTTCGTCTGAACCTGCTCACACTTGGTTCCCTCACCCAAATTCGTCTATTCTAGTTTCTCAGACACTTCCTTCAAAGCTTTATGCCTGACCCCAGCACTGAAATGAAACATCGTCTGTTAGTACTCCTGTGCGCAACCCCGACAAGCCTACTCAGGTCCGTCGACCCATCCCGTCTGCTGCACGGAGCCATATCCTGCAGGACAATTTTGTAATGTGAGTGGCGCAGAACCACTTCGCATGTAGCAAATATTTGCAGGTATACATTCATCAGTACACGGCTTTCCAACGATGGAGCTCCTAGTCAGTATTTTTTTCATCTTCTTAGAGTCAAGGTACGAGAATCTCTAGTCACCTGGACGAACGTGGAATTATACACCATTTCTGCAGCGTAGGAGAAGATCAACAGGTGAGTTCGTCTCACTCGAAGCAGATGTGGAATCAGAAAGGCAAGTAGACTACTTACGTTCGGTCACGAGGTGCTATCATGTTGCATTCAATGGGTCCGTTGCACCCCACGTAATATTTCCGCTGTACTAATCTAAAAGTCAGGACTGCACTTAGCGAGGCGAGTCTTCACCTTTTTTGTTACTACATTAGGTTAGTTTCAGGAATTGTGCTGGTTTTGGGTATAGTCGACATGTTTTTTTTTTCCTTTCTTGCTAACCATCCTCCAATCATAGCTCTCAATGGCCTGTGGTAGAGTCCTCAAGCGATAACGTTACATTCTGTCCTTGCAGATGCTCGTGAAGCTCGGGGTGCTATACTCGAATACGTAAGTCGGTTCATATTCGGTCTGGTTGTCGAGTGCCGGGAACTCCTTGACGGCACTTATCCACCCGAAAGCGTCGCAGACGATGGTCGGGTAAAAAGAGGGTAGAATGCTAACTGACGTGTATGCATCTAGAACATCAAATGTCTGAGACAGTGGCGTCAGCCATGCAATACACACTGATTGCAAAGACATAAACCTACGGCAGAGTCCACTTCATACATGCGGAAACTGGAGTTGAGGTTGGTCAATGGTGTCAACGAAGGTCCAATCTTTCCCTGGCTCGTAAGTCCAATTTCGGCGTGATTGAGTCATTGGGAGACATACCCAGGACACCGTAAGGGCTGTATCAGCGTTCATGACTGTGCCGTTGTTGGCATAGAATATCAACAAGGTACGATTAGGCGAAGGTTCTTATGTCAATGTGAGTGTGCATATCCGTATTCAGGATCTTTGCAGCATACGTACTGGCGATAACAAGAGGTGAGTAGCGATCCACGCTGTCCAGTAAATGTCAGCCTGAGTCAAAGCAAGACAATAAAAGTTCCACAGATAATCACATCTGGTAAACTGTAGATGCCAGTAAGGAAGATATGCGCGGGTGATACCAACGGAAACTTACAGAGATTGGTGTGATTGGATTGCGCTGCTGTTCCGTCCCATCCCGCCAACACATGGCCGACAATCCACACTAGAGTACAAAGTTAAGTTATGTGAGTGTATTCACATATGTAAAGTCAGGAGCTCACCTCTATCACCCGCATATTCTGCATCCTGTAATCCATCCGTCAAGAACCGCAAGATGCCAAACGGATCAGCGTCTCCAGAATTAATATAGCCCAAGTAGTCATCTCTGTTCATTGTAATTAAGTCAGGCGCGCGTGGTGAAAACTCTGCGAGCGTCATCTTTACCTGTACCCTGTAGGGTTTCGGGGGTGGCTAAGCACCACATGCTCTGCTTTCGAGAAATCGACTCACAAATATCCGTATCGATGGAGACAACACGAAAACCGTTGGGCCGTTTGATCGCGTATGGGTCATAATGTGTGCGTGAGAACTCGACGGATTCCTCGGAAGCCAACCTTCGTAGTTCCGCACGGACGAGATATGCTCGTACAACCTACACGATCGAGCATCAGGTGAATCACAGTCGACATCAGAGGGATGCGGTCGTGCGAACCAGTTGAATTGCTTTCCAAGATATCCTCCCATCAAATAGGGTATCATCTGGAACTGGAACTATCGAAATGACCATCAGCACAGGTGGCACAGTGGGGAGAAAAGGCATGGCATACATAGGTGTCGTGGTTGCCAACTGTCGCATATACGGGAGTGAGTCCAAGGGATTTCTTCAACAAGTTGTAAACGATAACCTATCGAATGTTGATGTCTCGATTTCATTCGTTGGCCCTTTGCGGTGTCTACTTGTCTCGGCATACTCGACATAAGCCCTGAGATGTCAGTTGCGTCAGAGTCTGAGCCTATCAACATCAGGGTAACGCACCTGGAGTATTGATTGTCGTTATCGTGCGCCGTCAAGTCACCCGTAAAGATCGAGAAGTTGAACCCCGTCCCTTCAGTTTCAGTGAGTGGTGGGATAGCCTGCATGGCAGAGAGCATCAACGAAAGCGGCGTGTCACTGTCGAGTCCCACATCTCAGTGGATCCGGAGACAGAAACGTGCAGCAAGCAAGTCACCAGCAATAAGCGCCATCGCGTGAAGCAGGGAGCAATTTCTCATCGGGAGAGTCAGTGTTGTAGGCGTTGTCGCGATAACACAGGTACTGAGAGCAGTTCGCCTTGGCTCCCGTTGCGTATCCAATGATAGGTACAACCCACGGTAAGTTTGCAGGCAGGATCGATAATGAGACAAAGAAGAAAGTGCGTGCGCACATGGATCGATGTGAATATCCGAGATATGCAGGACTTTGAGGCGATCATCGCTGGGCTGTTTTGGTGTTTGCAGCGGGTCGAGTTTCGGTTTCGCAAACCAGTTCGTCAGGTTAAGCGGCACTGTCGCTGGGATCGGGCACAGACTGTCAAAATTGGAACAGATTCTTGCGTTGCACGACACTGAATCAACAATGATCGTCCTCCCTCGCTTGACGCTCACCTGTCCATCGTATCCCCCAACATTGGCCATTGAGATCACCTGTGTAAATACGGAGCCGAGTGCAAGTACGCTGTATTCGTCGTAGCAGGTCGTCGAGTGGTTGAAGTACTCGCAGACGGTCTTGGCGAGGAGCGGACCCTGGTCCGGGGCAACCATAACGAGAAATTTAGCGACCTCGAGCGAAGCTTGACATTGCGCACACCTGTTGTCATCAAAGGCCGGATTGGATGCGATCGCTGCGATTTGTGCGATGGCTGAGCTCAGCAGCTCAGATGGTGTAGATAGGCGTGCGGGTCAACAGTATCGTTCTTATCGCATGAGATAATGAGGTGGTGCATCACATAGGGGGAAAGAGATTGCATACCTGGGGGAAATTTGCGGGAACCGTCAGTATTTTGGGGAAGACGGTATTCTGTAGAAACGGATTACTACAGCAGACAGGTAACGATCAACTTTGGATGCATACCGTGAAAGGATCCGTGACCACAGGTTTCGGTTGTGCAGAAGTTGCAGTTGAGTCATTCCAGTACAGAAGCAGGGAATGTCCCAGGAGCGGTGTATGCCGTGGGTAGCGTGTCACCAGCGGTCACAGAGACTGCAGCTTGGCAGGATACAAGCACCAGAAAGGAACAGAGCAGTAACATTTGGGGCGAATGGCAGCAACCAGTCCTCTCTGGTTTTCAGAATCTGGCGTAAAAAAATACATTTATACATTGCCTGGTGAGAATTTCTGTCCACAGGATGAAGAAAGGCTTCATGTGGTTCAAAGGTGGCTGTCATGCACGTTTACAATGACTCGCCCTGTTATCATCAGAAGCGAAATAGATGAAAATCTGCAACCCGCATCTAGAATAGACAATGATTGACGTTGTGCGAGTGAATTGTTGCGGTAAAGGATTGGTTCTGCCAACGCTGTCGCAAGTTTCTGCTCTAAAGGAATATACTTCCGCGTTGGTGATTTAATAGTAGTCGTCAACTCAGAACATATATAACGTGATATAGGCAGAGACTCACTGTTACCCGTCGACGAAACTGCAAGACAATTTAGACCTCAAGGTGAAAGGGCCACTGCCTGTATTAAATATAATGCAAGCGTGTAAATGACTTTCAATGAATGACCTGGAGCCGCGTGCAGGAGTGAGGAAGGCCCAGAGGTCAGCTGACATCCTGGGAGAGACTCAGCGACAATCGCGGAAATTCGCCAATTTCTTGATTCGTTACACTGAGAAGTCAGTGAACAAGGTGGTTTTGGATACAGTGGTAGAATTCCAACCACATAACACAAAATATTGCGAATAAGTGAAACAGAAAACAAACACCCGACTCGTTGTCTTTAAAGTCTTGAGTGATGACCTTGAGAAAGAATTCGGGATAACTACATAAATCTCGGGTTCACAAATTTGAAATAGCAACCCGCCATTTTCACCTGCCAAGGGTATGTACCATGCTTCACCAAGCGAGCAATGCATGGCTGACCAACAGAGAGCTCCGACATCTGCAACCAGATTGGGAGACGGGATAACCAGAAGCGAAAGGGATGATCACCAGAGAAAAGGGGATGGCAATCTGGATTCTGGACAGGCTCCAAGGTCCCGACCAACAGAAACAATGACGCCCCATACTTTTCTCGAGTGTCACCTTCTCCCATTATTAGTAGCGGAAGTTGTCCTGAGTCGTCTGGAATCGCGAAGCGTCGCCACAGCCACGCCATACAAAGAAGCTCAAAGAGCCATCCATACCAAGGCGCACAGACCAACCCGAGCATTACATGTATACATGTCTCTTGGACATACCTTCTAAGTGGTAGGGGTCATTGACAAGGGATTGACGTCGATGCATAGGAGTACATTGGCAGAATGACGCTCCAAAGACGCGTGGGCCGGCGTGGCACGAGAGACCTTTCTTCCTACGCAAACAACCGCCACGATGCTTCCGTTTAAAACTAACTGGGAGAATGGGCCGCACGGCATCTGTCGTCTGAGATGAGGGAGCCATCGAGTTCCGAGTTGTCTTTTGGCCAAGGTGATGAATATCTTGAAATGACAGGCAAAGCCGCGGCAGTTGGCTTTACAAACGCGCCTCGGGAACACCCGAGGCAAGACCCTGAAAGCATCTGGTAGCGGGGCAGTCTCTTGCGCACGCTCAGACGTCGATGGTAACAGACTCTCCAGCTTCCGAGACTTCCAATCTCACAGCCATCTTCTTGGTGTACCTAACTATATATGATCCCGCTTTGAAATCCTCCAAAGTGAAGAAGAGAGACAAGATTGGCAAGTTGAAAGAAGCTAATCTCACCGTAGCTCTGACACCGCAGGGCTATGTTGAATTTCTTCACGCGCTGCTGGCAACACACGATTACGATGAATACAAGTAGTACGAAGAAAGCAGGAACTTGTCACCGAACCTTCAATAACATCGTGAGTGATGGTACCATAAAGGGTGATCATGGGCAAGAGAGAGTTGTGTGTCCCTCGAACAAAGCACCATAATTGCCAAGACCATTCTCGCCATTTGACTTGTTTAGGGTTTTTGGGAGAACCTCACAACCGCACCTAGGATTTGGGTCACACTTGATGGGTCGCCGTCGAATCGTCTGGACATCTCGTTGGATAAAAGACGCTGTAACTTGGATGCGCGGTGGATCGATCCTACTCCGCGTATTAGCGGAAGTGATGATTAGGCGCCAAAAAAGAAGGCGACTGCGTCGGCTTGAGTTCTTGGCCTCATCGCCTCGCGGTACAAGGGATATTGGTTCATAACCTAGATCTTTTTGCCACCCACCTCTGCAAACAAGCATACTCGAAAGCAAGCCTCCAGCCAACTTCCGTCGCATCATCATGGCTAGTGTCATACCAGCGGAGTCCGGCAAGTCTCAGCCACCCTACGATCTCGGGGCACAAAGACATTGTCCAAACCTTCGCATATCTGTGGACGACGACTTGTCGCCGGCTCGTATGACGGAACTGTCAGAATGTGGAATTTGGAAAACGGGAATCAAAGAAGGATCGTCGATGATACACGAGGGGAAAATTGCTGTCACGTCTGGATGGCACGAAGATCATCAGCAGCAACTGGTACGGGATCATCGAAGCGTGGGATGTCGAGTCGCGCGAGCTCGTCGAAGAATGCATTCACACTGTGGAACACCTAAAAAAATGGCTGTAATATTTCGCCACTGGCCAGATGATCGACTCATTGCGGTTGGTGGTTGGAGGGGACAAACTCGCATGGGACACTGATGACGATATCCGCGTGTATGGCGTCGACAGTGGTACACTCGTTACCTAGTACGTAAGTAATGCATATGGATACTACACCGATTCTACAACGACGTCGACAAAGACAAGACACATCAGCATCAATCTCCCCCGAAAACATGAGTACTCGCAGAGCCCCAACCCCAGCCGATCCAATCCAATCCTTGCCAACGCTATAGCGACGCACGCGTCGAGAGAACGAAAAATCTACCTACGTACAGACGAACCCGAACGCACCCCACTCTACCCCATCCAAGCACACAAGCAGTGACATCAACTCGCCCCACCCTTCTTCCCATCCAACGCCGCCTGCAACATCGAAAACGCATTCTGCACACTCCGTTGCCTCGTCGACGGGCTCGTCGAGCCTCCCAACCGCAGGCTTCCCCTCCGTTCCGAACCCGCCGGCGGGGGAGGCGGGGTCGGGGGTGAACTGATGCTCGATGCGCTTGGGGAGGATGCCCGTTCGAGAGACGGCGTCTCGGAGCGTCCGTCGTCCGAAGGCGTCATTGGCCTCGAGGGCATGGGCATAGGCATGAAGGTCGGCATGGGTGTGAGCGTGGGCGTAGGTGACTGGACCTGCGCTTTGGGCTGACCGAGCGAGATGGCGGATTTCTCCCCCGCGGGCGGTGGTGCGGGCGGTAACCGCTCATTCTCTATATCCGACCTCCGTCTGTCATGCGTATGTAGGTGAACTGGAGATGTAGGAGAGGGAAATAGAGAGATGCATACGCGTCTTCGAAGCTCGAGATGGCCTTCTTGATGCCTTCCGCACCGAGTGCCAGCGTCCCGTAAGGGAGCCTGCCAGTAGACGATATACTCTTGAGTTCTGAGACGTTTTCGGATTCCTCTCTGTATGCGGTCACGTGAAATTTCAGGTATGCGGAGTAGAAGAGCTGACGCACCGAAGCACCGCAAATACCCGTGCCATCCGCCCGACTGCAAGAATTTTGTTCTTGATAACTCCTCTCCGTTCCCGGAGATCTTCGTGATGTGGCTCAGGAATGTGGTCGTCCTCGAGCTCCTCCTTGGAGCACGTGTTGAGTACCGCAACGAGCATGTCGGTAACTACGTGAACGATGCATCAATGAGATACAACGCCAACTCAATCATGAACTAGACAGCGTACTCTTTTCTCCGACGAATGGTAGACTCCATTCGAAAACATCTTTGAAGTTTGGCAGCCAATATGGGTGTGACGTACAATTAAATTGAGTGATGTTCATCGTATTGTTCTCGTATTTGAGTACAGCGGCCTTGTTGTTGTACACGTCAAGATAATTTGGAGCAGAGAATATGGTAATGAGGGTTGGGAAACCAGTACCCTGGGCTTTCCGGTACATACGAAAGCTAGAGGTGATCAATCTGTCAATAACGACACGAAAGGGCCAAAGTAGTACATACCCAGAATCTTGGGCCTCGTGGGCTCGAATTATCGATAACAGGTTGTTCCTCTCTAGGAACTTGCACGTGGCCGAGTAGCTTGTTGATCGAAAATCAAGATCAATGAATTTTACATGTACGGAATATTGAAACATACTCACGTAAACAAATAGGAGCAGCCCCTGACGTGATTGTGCAAAAAGTTATCGTTTCCCTTTTCTGACCCAAAATCCTCCGAAGGATCTGACCAGAGAATATCGCACATCAAACCGTGCGTTGGGGGTTCACGAAATCGGTCCAACTGACAAGAGATTGGATGAGTCGACCACGCATACAAAGGACATACACTCCGGCAAGCGAACCATTTGAAGGTCATGGACGGTATGAAGTTCGGGAGACAAACCACCGTGTATGCAGAGGAACTGTTTGTTCATTATAGCTGCCAGCGGAAGTGCGCAAAAAGATTCCATGCATGCGTCGTATAAGCGCTGGGAATACTTGTGTTGACCTAGGAACCTTTGGAGATGGAGGGAAGACGACTAAAATAAGAGGGTATCTTACATTCGATCTTGAATGTAAAGTACTCGGTCAAGCGTCGGCATTCATGGTTACCTCGTAGAAGGAACAAGCTGTCGGGAAAACATATCTTCAGTGACCAGAGGTATAGAACACACTTTGAAGAAGGGAGATCAGGCGAATGTTGGGTAACAGAAGAAAGGAAGTACTTCGATACTGAAGTATCCCCGATCAACGTAATCGCCCAGAAAGAGGTATCGAGTTGTCTTTGGGTTTCCGCCCTTCTCAAAGAGTTTCATGAGGTCATACTTGATATTGCATCAGCTCCATGCGTCCTACGCACGGTGCAGAACGGATTTACGCACGTATTGTCCATGGATATCGCCACAGACTAGCAGGAAGAAACGATCGGATCAGTACAAGGACTGCTGCGTGCCTTACGGAGAACACATGCGACAGCGTCTATGTGGAATCTCACCTGTCACGGGAGCATCGATGTCCAGAACATTGGACTCACACCGGAGCAGAGCGGTGGCCTTTTCGATGATCCAAAGGGCATGGTCTTCCCGAATCCTACCTTCGTGGAAGAAGTGATCTTTGAGAAAATCGAGATCGGGTTTGGTCGGATCGTTCGGAGAGAAGAACTGAGCATCGGTCGGGATGCCCAGGGCAGGCTGCATGACCTAGTGAACGACACATGGCTGAGCGATGTCTGTGTGACAGAAAGGAACGACGCACATCTTTGATGATTCGCTCCCGCGTGCTGATGATCGCACCGTTGTCGAGACGCTGTATCGAGAAATCGACGGTGGGTCTATTCGTGGGGTTTCTGTGCTCGATCTCCTGAATGGCCTTGTCAAAGTGTGTCTGGGCACTGGACATGGTGAATGAGGGGAGAGGGGCACAGGAAAGGGATGCAGGCTGTAAGTCGGGGCTATGTATCCCACACAGCACTTGACAAGGGCAGCCAGACAACGATATCTATAATTGGACTTGGCGTGGTGCCGTGAACATTGGCCCCGCCATGCAAATGAACTGGCTGGCTGATGCCAGTCAATGACTCAGAAAGCCCATTCTCCCAACGTCCACTTTGGCTTTGACCCTTGCAAGCATCGCTTATGTGCCAGCTCAACTCCAAGGAAATTTGAGAGTGCCGCGGAACCTTTTACTTACCCCAAGATCGTGGGAAGTTTTATCCCGAGACGCTCGTCTTCGACCAACGATGAGCCGCTCGGGTGCTACTCAGGCCAAGGACAGGCTTTATGCACAGCTGGCTTCCAGTCTAAAGAACATGTCCCGCGCCGTCGGTCAAACAGCCGATCTGATGGAACAGCTCCAAAATGACTTGGATGCAATGAGAGTCCTCGCGGGTACCCATGCTGCACAGTAGGTGGCATGATCGGCGATGCTGCCGTTTTTCGAGCGTGACGATTCATTTGTCTAGGTTCATGACAGCTGCCGCAGAATTAAATACAGAGTCAGCAGGGGAAGGTGATCCGTCTGGAGGACCCGAGTCTGGGAAATAGCCAACGTCGTTCTTATCTGGTCCATGATGCATCCCGATGTCTCTTTATGAAATCATACGGACAAAGAACCCAGGGGCATACGAGTTCATCATCCAATAATACATAGCCTCGACAGAGGAACGAAGACAATTATCGTATTATATGTAACGTGATCAGTGTCGTTGGAACTTATATTTTCCATCTTGGACTTTCGATGCCTCATGGACCCAAGTTACAAGTATACTCGACCTCCGACCGTAGTCCTGTTTTCCATCCATTCTGCGATATAGTAACTCTATCTTAGTCTGGTGACCAGACTAACTCTATCTAGCATAATCGACCAGGCAAATCACATGCCTCCTGGTTCCGCGATTATACCACCATTGGTTTCTGGGGAAAGAACCGGGCAGAACCGCTAGGTCACGAATCCGGGGATAAGGCGTGGTTGCAAATCCACAATTTGATCACGTCTGCATGCACAGTCTGATGCACCTTCGACCAACAGTGCGAACGTTCGTCGTGACGCGGCGTGGTAAGTAGTTAACGATCGTTCAATCCCCCCTCCCTGTCTCCCTTTTCCCCTTGCTCATGATAGTGACTTCCTCCGTTGCCTGGGCAAACTGAGATGATTCCCGATGTCATACTGCTATCTCGGATACATTGGCTCACTGAGAGCGTTAGGAGGTACATTTCGTCGGTTACAGCGTATTGTTGTCGAAGAATGTGCGGAAAGAACAACTGGAACACAAGGGTTTCATGCCGATCAACAATCAACTTGAACGTCGACAGTTCCCGGGAACTGCGCAAAGCACCGGGTTTCTCGGGACTTTACAAGACAAGCCAAGGGAGTCTGCGAGTCTGCGTATACATTATGTTTTCAAACTACACTGGGGTCACCACAACAGGCAGTGACACCATAAGTTACTCAACCTTCTTTTGGGAGATACCGAATATTTCTGTGAGGACAAGTCGAATCCTTTGGCGTGTCTGCGAGACATCAGCACACCTGACTGAATAGCGGGAATGAGCCGCGCTTACTGATGGGAACGAACTCTCCGTCGATAAGCGACCCCTTCAAGTTGTAGTACCAACTGATCGCGTCCAGCCTGCCGTGCGAGCAACCGACAGCAGGCGTATACTATGATAAAACGAGATCATTTTAGATTCGAGAGCCCAGACGACGAAGGTGCTCTGGAACTTACACCTCCCGAACCCTGCTCCAGGGCAGAAACGATCTCCGACAGACTGTAGGTATGTTCCCCAGAAGGTGTAATCCCGGCATTTGCGAGCCACGTGTACGTGGGGAGCTTCTGGAAGAGCTGAACAATAGTCTGGAAGTAGGCCACAGCCTTCGCGAAAGGAACAGAAGGGAGTTGGTCAATTATGCGCGTGTGGGATTCGCCTGTTATGAACCACCTACCTCGGACCCCTCTGGGCTTCCCTGTGGGAGGCAAGTGGGCTGGAGCGTACTATCAAGACGAATTTAGAATACATCTATGGGGACGAAAGACACCGAGGTAGCTACCTATAGCATGTACCGTGCGTCGCCCATTCATGCTAGTGGACTGCGATCAGCGCGATCTCCATTTAGACAAAAGCACCCCCGACGTACGTTCCAAAGGTGTTCGTTGGTACCATCAGCGTTCAACCAGAATTGTTGCATATAATCCAGTGTCGAAGTCGCTCCTTGCTCGGTGAGAAGCTGGAGATGAGGGTCAAGTCCAAGTTGTTACTGCAAGCATCCTGTGTAATTCAACACACCTCGCGGATGTTATAGTGACCGCGAGAGGGATCACAGTTTTCCATATATGTGCCATCACAGCTATCAATAATGATGAAGGTGAGCGATGATCGGAAACATGGATGGGACAGTGCACGTACTTGTCGGGCCATAAGCCTACAAGGCACATGAGAACGGCTGGATCTC
>JBBPQU010000971.1:0-12454 GCA_038092655.1 Boletus sensibilis
CATCCACATAATGAACAGAAGAAACGACCTGTTAGAAAACACGTGGGAATCAACCAGTCGTATGATGTGTGGTCACTTTCAACGACTACATCACCGCCGCACCCTGACCGGTCTCGCTCCCTCCGATCGCGCCTCCGGGTTCCTAGTAACCAAAGTCGAAGAGGATTGACTGTCGTCGAGCCTGTCCAGGGTAAATGACACTCGGAAAGTACTGCTATTGTCTTTGTGCCTCTGCCGAACCACTGATACTTCAGCTGTATTAGAACATCCCCGTATAGGGTCAACTAAACAGGTGATACCATACAGTCGGGCCAATATTCCAGCTGTTTTACACCACGTCAATTACACCTCATTGTTTGTCACAACTTCTCAGACACCACTGAGCAAGAGAGAGCCATCATGTCCTTTGGCTGTTGGAAAAGCGAATATGATTGGGATGTCTCGCTGTGTTGGAACTCGGGATCGAGGGAAACTGTGCTATGCGTCCTGTTCGACAATGGGGCTCAGCGCCAATTCTCGAGCGTCCGTATAACCTTGTTATATAGCAACGACGTCACTCCCGAGCATGGTGAGGCATGGGTACGGAGGTTTCCTTTTCAACATCTCTTCAGGCTTGTTAATCATTGCTCGTGATCCCCTCAGCAAATTATACCCCAGTCGTCCTCACTTTCCGTCGTCAGCCGTATTTCTTCCGAGTCCCAGCACAGGTCCGTAACCCAGAACGCCCTTTCACTCCCAATTTGCAATATAGTATTTATGGTGGATCAACACTCTGCTCGCTCGCAGACCATATCCGAAGTAGCCAAACTCTGTGGGGAACTTGTGCTCAGCGAGGATGGATCTACAACAGGCTCTAGCGACACCATCTTCGAATTCGACCAACCGCTGACGGAAAACACGCAGAGCGTGTCCGTCTCGTTCACCAGCTCATATCTGCTATGCACTATGATGACCCGCGGCGTTTTCTCCGACCCTTCGTCCGATCATTTGGCGACAGTCGGTCGTGTCGTGCGCGTCTTTCCAGTTTGCCTTATGAGCAAGCGCAAAACCATCTCTCTCCCCATAGATGTCCTTCTCCTCATCTTTGAAAACTTGCGCTTTCCACCGACACATTGCAGTTGGCGAAAGGATATCGTGTCCTCTGCACTGGTGTGTCGAGAATGGATATGTGCGCTCAACGTGCTGTTGATAGATTTTCGCTCGGAAGATAGCCATCGGGGATATCCTCCTGAAATAGCCAGCCTTGCGAATGGACTTCTTGCGCGCCCTAGTCTTGGTCTCGGCATTAAGTACCTCTCGGTAGGCTACCTGGAGAAACACCCAACCTGGGACCCTTATCCAATGCTTTCCTCGGGCCATCCCACACCAATGTTCCTAGCTAAGTTACGGTTACAAAAGAGCGACTTGCGTCGCTCACAGTTTGCTAAAGCCTTCCTGTCCATCCTACGTGTCGCCAAGGACGTTCAGACCTTATGTCTCAATCCGGAAGAGAACCTAGTCGTTCCACCGGACGATCTCGCTGATGCTCTCCGCGGGCTGAGCAAACTGGAAGCATTCAGAGGCAAACGTACCTTCAGCGTGGCTCAATTAGTGTCCTGGGTCGCTGCATGGCCATCATTGAAGCGTCTCTCCATCCTGGGTGTCCTCCCTCCCAGCAACCACACCATCCCATTAGCCTCCCCATCCTGTTGCCTCACCGAGATCGAGTTTGTGAACGTTCCCATCAAGGACGACGAGCTCACATGCCTCGTGAGCGCGTCCGGCTCGACCCTCGAACGACTCACGTTGGACTATATCTAGCAACTGACCAACGCGGGACTCGGTGCCGCTTTGAACGCCGTCTGCACATCGCTGACCTACTTGCACATCATGAGCGACGCCTTCACACGGGATCGAGGTGAGGAACATGCGCTCGACGCCATCATCACGCGCATGGCACGCTTGACGACCCTAGAGATCGTTCCGGAAGTCGCTTCGGAACGGATGGTGGAGCGACGGGCGGAAGCGTTTATACAACAGACTACGCCTGCCCTCTCCGAGGCGTATCTGCGCCTGATGGTCCTTCCTGGGTCTCGGGATTGTGGTCTGATTGAAGCGGTGGACCATGTTTTGCGTGGGTGGACGATGAGGAAAGATGATGATCGGCCGAGGCGTCGGGTGTAGGTAGGGTCTGTATTGTTGTAAGACACTGACTTATGAATGGGACCGTATCGCTGTTTTGCCAAGTCCGATCCAACTCAGCTGTCATAGATCTGATCGAGGACGATCGGGACCTACTAATGAATGACGCAATCCATTCTAAACATTCGAGGTGTCGACTTGTCAGCAGAGGAGCTCCTACCATGTTCACCCTATAAATCATCCATTTCTCTCTCTTTATTATGGCGACAACGAGTGACCACCCGGGATCGAACAGACCATGCATCGTTTCCTCAACGCGTTCAAGAACCACGGCTCAAACCAGGAGTCGGAAAAACTGGACAATATGGATGGCGCTACGCCATCCCCGATTGGCACCGCGAGTTCCGCGAGCGAGCGGTCTGACGACGACGACGAGGGGTCCGATTTCCATCTGGACCAGAACCCGCTCGAGATATCAGACCCTATCGACGGCAATCACATAGACAACGCCGAACTCGCCGCCCTCGTAGCTCAATACGGACACGCCCCAGCCACCGCTTGGCTCGAGAGAGCCCGGTACCGCATCTGGCGACCGACCGATCCTGTTCCACAGTCGTCGTTCCTCCCCGTTCAGGGGTACTTGCACACCAAGGCTTGGGTCTTTGCTTGGGGGAGACCCCTCGTCTCTGACAAGGCGGCGCTCAAGCCGACCGTGACGCAATTCATCGCATGGGTCCAGTCCTACGATCTGCGTCTCGTGTACTGTTGCGTTCCCGAGGAGGTTGAGGAGCTGTTGGCAGACATGGGGTGGTCTACCGTCAGCTGTATCAGCGAGGACGTCATCGACACTCAGCACATTCTCGAGATGACGCAGGAGGACGACGAGGGTGGGCATGGATCCATGGTCAAGGATTTGAAGAAGAACCTCAGGCGGGCGGAGAGAGCGAACGTGGAGGTCAAACGCATCTTGCGACAGGACTGGTTGGATGATCTTAGGCGAGAGATCGAGGATGGCATCGCTGCTTGGAAGCACGCTCGCAAAGGTCTTCAGCTGGCCGCCGTGCGTACCGTTGCTCGATATATTCTATATACCATGCTGAGTATAATCAGACGTCCTTCGACCCGTGGCTCGACTTCGAGAATCGGGAGTATTGGGTCGCACTCCAACACGGGAGGGTAAGACCATGGAACATATCCAGAGTATCCGACGACTTACTGGTCTTGTAGGTGGTCGGCGTCTTGATCCTTACTCCAGCAGGGGATTCCTACGTCATTAAGAACGCTGCTCAATTCCCCGATGCACCGAAAGGCACATCGGAACGGTTGATCCACACAGTACTTCGAGATCTTCACGAGCAACACCCCGAGGGGTTCGTGGATCACAAGCCAGGCCATCTTACGGTCACGTTCAACATCAGCGCAGCAAGTGATCTCAGGCCAACTAGGAATATATCTGGATGGAAGTTCACGTGGCTCAGCCAAACGTACAGAAAGGTCGCGCGTGGTACGCATCTTCTCAATCGACACGATTTTCGGGTCAGTCGGTTTCATGATTGTCAAATGCCTCACTGACCAGCGGTTTTCTCAGCGGAAATTTGATACGTTTACCCAACGGATGTTCGTGTGTTACCCGACCGAGGACGGGTTTGGGTTAGATGGGATAGAGAAATTGTTGAAGCTGCTACGGCGTTGATGTATACATGAAACGCCATTTTCCATCTAGACATCAGCGCTATCCGGCGCGAACCTAATGCGTACATTACATATCGTTAGAATACCGTTAATCGCTTCGCCAAAGTCGGCACGACGATTTGTCCAACGCTTTGCGTATCGACTTCTCCTTTCTATTAGGTGCGAGAGCGATGCAAGTGGGAACGTTTTCTGGCTGTTCTGTCCACAAATGATGTGGTATCGGCGACGGATCAGCGCTTGAGAGTGCAGCAGAAAGCTTCTCAAGCGTAGAGACATCTGGTGTCTGATACACAAGTCGAGTTATAGGGTTAACTGTGCATAGAAAAACGTCCAAGATAGACGAATGCAGCGCACCTGAAGCACGACCTACGTGGATCTGCGTCAATTATATGTAGATCTCGATCCTTGAGGCTCACCTTGCGCATGTTCCTGAGGTCTGCCAGATAGTCGATCGTTTCTTGTCGTTCGCGCGTCTCGTGCAGAACCTGCCGGCGAAAGGCGTCAACGGCTGTGGAAAGACGCGAAAGTGTATGTGATACGCTTACCGAGGTGGCCGCATGCGCCGCCTGGGCCATGAGTGGTCCAACACCCCACTTCTCTTTCTTTGATAGAGAATCAGTCCTTTGCATAGGTCACTTTGATCATAACGTGAGCTTAACGCAGACTCACGTCAAAGAGGTCCCTGCGTACGACAATCTGCATCACGAGCGGCTCAGCATTGGGGGTCTGCGATGGGACAGCATTCTGCGACTCAAAGGGTAAAATCAGATGCCAGTGACTCATGCTAATTATCGCGGAGATGGCTTACGGAGGTAGTCACAGTTGGGGTAGGAGGATCCGGCGAAGTTTGCGGTTCCATGGCGCGTTGAATTGTACGGAAACGCCGTCTTGGTGAATCAAAGCCCGAGAGTAATGAAAACCTTGCGCTAAGATGATCGCAGCTACAGGCAATAGAGGGATATCGAGGTAGTGGAAAGGACCTGAAACGCACTTGCATGCGTGTCTGAGGACAAGGCGCTTCCAACCTTCCAAGTGTCTTCTCGTTCCGGTCATCCGGGAGTGTTGGTTACGTAATTGCATAAACAGCATGAATTGTCTCTCTCATCATCTACATTTACACATAGATCAGACGCAGTATGCATAGGCACATATAAGCCACGGTTAACCGATAACCAGACCCACTCCAGTACGAACTGAATATGGACTGACTCGCATTCTTGCTTTCACAACCGGCCCCCAGCATCGAGGACACGTTACTGACATCTCTGATTAGATCTCCAGTGCTGTTCAACGGTACTCCACCTACCAGCAGACAATGACTGGTGTCGCGTAAGCTCATGCATACATGGTGTTCCCGCGCGAGATTCCCCTTACAGGCGATCCCGGATATGATTATATTCATCCATAATGTAAAGTGTGTACCTTGTCCTGAATCGCGTTCGCATTGTATTCACGATTTATTCTAGCGATGTACTGTCATTTTACAATGATGTGCTTGCGGGTGAGAGTACCGACCCGGACTCCACCCTAGCAGCTCAGAGCAAGAAATCGAAATTGGAAACCCTCGATAGAAGACATCAGTAGGCCGCCACAAGGAGATTATAAGGATATTGGTAGGATCTCCGAAAGCCTGTAAAACGTTCAAACGCTATTCCGTCGGGTTGATTAGCCTCCATTTTTCTGTGTAGAGATATAAGTCGGTAGACTTGGACTTGCAGGCGATCCATCAGCGACTTCTATGCTCGGCTATTTAAATCCTGCACTACACAAATACCCATCTCTGCGTGATTACCACCACCACAGATCATGCATGCCGCGCGCCCCCCGAGATTTAAATCTGTGTTCTGAACTATCTGATTTGCAGCGCAAATTGACTGCGGCAGCAACACCTTGACGGTCAACGTGCAAGACAGGATCTGCATTAGCGACCTTCGTACTGTACTATGCAGATACATACCTCTCCGTGGTACTACCACAGCTCGAGACATCGATCGGTGCTCCAGACAATTTCCAATGAACCATTTCATTTGCAGTGGTATGCATCGACCATTGTAACGAAAACTAGACGTTTAATGGCGGTAAAAAAAAGGGTGACATGATTTCGGCATAGCTGGAAGGAGTCTGTAGTACCTATCAAAGCAGGAGGAGGCGGGCGCAGAAGCTATGACAACACACACACGATGCAACGAAATGACATGCTGCTGAAGTACATCTGGACACCTCGATGGTGTCCCAAATAGCATGGAGAACACAGAAGGTGAAGGGAACCAAAGGTGGGTTACTATTCTGGGCGAAGAGGAGACGACTCGAATTCACGGTGACTCGTCGGTGAGGTAGCCAGGATTGATTGCCACTGTGATGATGCCTTATAGCACCGATGGGGGTTATATATAGCTGGAAATGCGCGAGTGACAGGTCCTTGATTGGGAACAAACCCAAGACCTGAAGCCGAGTAGTGAGCAAAATGAGGTAGCGAAGGTTGGGGTACTGGTGAACACTGGACTAGGGGGGCAAGCCCTCAAGTCTGAGCTGCTTGGATGTCGGATGGAAACCAGTGCTCAATGTGGGATCGTCAAAATAATCTGAACGTCCATTGGCTTGGGTAAGAAAATTCTGGGCGTACCCATCGTGGCAGCGGATGAGGTGGCTTGGAACGATGGAGCTCGATAGAATTACGAGCGAGGAAGGAGGTGGCAAGGTCAAAGTAACACAGATAAAATGACGAGCTTTGAAAACCCGGACGACCCACTGATGAAGTGAAGGAAGGAAGGATGACAAGGCAAATGGCGGAGACGTGGCCCTGTGGTGCTGGTAGGGGAACTTGGACGAGCGGAGTTGTCCATCACATATTTTCATCACGGCCACACTTGGCTTCGCCGTCGTCCTCAAGCCGACAAAGTGTACTTGCCCATACATTCTGGATTTTCATCGCGTCCGGGGAAGTCAGTGATCTCTCATCAAGTCCATGAACCCAAACATGACTTCGGCTTCAAGTTTAACCCCCCTGGGGAATTGACACCGCTCCAACTCGCCGCGTCTGAGGGCATATAGGTCGTTTTTGAGGACCACGAACCCATCCTTACTCCCCCTCGTCTTGATCATCCGCACGGTGAGAGTTTGCAAGTTACACACAGAATTGATCCTAACACAACACGTAATTGGTTCAAGCTCAAGATCTTGAGGGACTTGAAGCAGCAGGTGATGCCTAGGTGACTGTGCATCCTAACTTGGCGTCAGGACGCAATCTCAAAGGTTTTGATGTGCTGGGGATTGTTCATATCACTTGGTGGGTGTCTTGCTTCGCTCTACTAAATCCCTCTGACGACGGGCCGTCTTGGCTCCGGGCCCGATGATCCACGTCCCACTCCGATTCCCCTGTGGATGCCACCTGTGCTCGGACGCATTGCGGCTGCTGGGTCAAGCATGTTGGTAGGTCATCTTGACAGCTGCTGGAATAGCCGCAAGTTGAGTGCACTCCTGCAGATCCATGCTGGTAAATGAACGACTTGCCTGTGCGTGACGTGACATATCCCCTGTCGGAAGTCACGTCACGCTCGAAAAACGCTTTTTTCGCCGGGTTGAGCGCGTGTTGCGGTCTGCAGTATATGCGTTAAAGCTGGCATCTGTGCAACCGTCTGGCTCTGACCGAAAGGGCAGAAAGAGGGAACTTGGCAGTGCATTGTTTGATGCACAAGTTCGCCAACCATCGCCCTTGCGGTTAGGCTCTGCTGCCCACGAAGTTCGAAACAAATTATTGCTCCCGATCACGTAGCCAAAATTTCGCGACTTACACTCGCAGTCCAAGAGCCGACTTGCGTCCTATATCAACGACTTAGGGAATATGATTGGTGAAGTGGGTTAGAACGTGCACGGCAGAGCACCTACTGCCTTCCGCTACAAGATACTCGCACGTCCAAGTCTTGGCGGTTCTCATGTTTCTGAGAAAACAATCCATGGAGTCGCTGGCATAGGCATCCATTTTCGCGGGTCCACAGCCCTGACGCGATTGAAGGCTGAATCCATGGTTTTAGGCAACCCGCGTGTCTACTTATCCGCTTGCCATTGGTCCTTTGTTCCGGTCCCAGTATGACGTCCACCAGGCCCCAAGGTTACTGACAACTTTTCTTTTGCAAGCTCCACTTTGTTCGAATTCTCGTCCATGGATACCTCAAGACCCATCGCCCATCGTTCTTCGGATTCACCAAGATTTCATCCATATCGACGTGCAACGTCGCCACTGGCGAGAAAACTGGTCAGCACGCGTTAGCTCATTACCAGTGGCAGGAAACTGCTTGGCCCCATCCCCGTCGAAAAGGAACCACTTGCCATACCTTCAGCGTACGTTGAATTTTCGTCGGCCAATACTGCACGTGCCACATCTATCTAACAGAACCAGGAATCGTATTGATTATGTCGCCCAGGAACTCCGTGAACCACTCATAGTCCTGCGCCAAGCGATGTACACAACACAAGGAGACTCTAGGCCTCTGCTTAGCCTCAGCCTCGCTATCGCCGACTCAGTCTGTCTACCCTGATAATTGTGAGTTTCACCTCGCGAAGGAGACCACAATTCACAGTCGACAGGACTTGGCCCACCCAATGGTTAGGAGGCAAGGCTCGAACTCAACTCAAACAATGGGCCACTAGCTAGTCGTTCTTCCTTTCAAATCGATGTGTCGATCGTATCAGTACACTAGTTACTGTTATACGTCTTTTGAACATGGAACTCTATTCACTTGCGTTTGTTCCTGTTTGCCGCCGCGATTTTATAAGCTCATTCAGACCTTCAGACCGACTTGGGTATTATTTCACCACTCATGCCTGTTCAGACTCTATCGGGCGACTAGTCGCTTCAAACACAGATGCTCTAAGGAGCATAGGCAACCGAGGGTCATGTCCTCAATGGGGCGCATTCCATGCATCAATCTACCTCGATCAAAGTTGGCCGCCTACGTCATCGGTGTTATTCAAAATCCACTTGCCTTCATAACACTTTTGGAGCACAGCTGCTTGCCTTAGCACATGTAGAAGATGTGGAGGAAACGTACATTTACAGATCAATACTTCAAGCGAGCAAGGAAAGACCGCTTTTCCACTTGGACGACAATCCAGATCCAGAGAATCAAATATGGGTTAGCCCAGCGGCCGTCGCTTATGTGGAGATAGAGACAGCATAGTCGTTGGTCATAAGTTCGGCAGGGCTCAGTACCAGACTCGATCGATTCAAGGTAGAGTGTGAAGGAGACGTCTACATTGGCAATGAGCCAAGCTAATCCGGGTGTGTTAGAGCAATTTAGACGGGACACGACAGAAAGCATCGCATTGAAGAACTCCTTCAAGTCAGCGCTGAAGTTGTTGATGCTGCCATCCTAGGAGATGGTTTCCCATGTCGGAATTGGAACCCTTCCAGACGTGGAGCCAGCAATGGAGACGTCAGACGTCGACAAATTTAGAGCCAACGAGTTTGAATACTTTGGTTATATATGTGAGCAGTCAACCAGGTTCACGGAAGGTGTGCGATCATCCGAGCCTACCCGCCGAGTCCAGAGAGCGGACGACGCTTGAACGCCGTTTCGGATACTAGTAGTAAGTACCGATCCAGATGTCATAGGAGACATCAGCACGAATACCAGACGACTCGGTGACGTATTCCCGACCAATGATTGTTCTGAAAAATAGAAGTCTGGCCGGCTGAATCCCATGATACCACAAGCACATGGACTGTTCCCATTTCTGCTCGTACTCGAGACTCTCTGTGCCAGTGCGCGGCCATAGGAAAGGTCTCAAGATCTCACCGTCCATAGGCTGGAATGTACCTCAGCGCAGTTACAACACGATCGGTCCGTCTCTCCGTCATGTTGCCAGTCAGGACATTTAAATTAGACGTATATTCGGGTTCCTCCCAGGCTGCCCAACAAGTGTCTTGACTCGGAGTAAATCCTAATAATTGCGAGGGTGTGATGACTGTCGCGAGTCTTCGCTATTCAACTTGATGGATTTGAGGCAAGCTGGGTCAATTCAAGCCTAGGCTTACCAAGTGTTATATGTTGGAGTCTTCTATGGTCAAGTAGCGGTTGCCCGGGTCTCTTGCGTTGAGCATGCTACTCCAGGAACGATGGTAATGCATCTCTGTCGGAGTGGCACTGCGAAAATTGAAGTTCGCGTATCAGTCACTACAAACTGATTTCATAGGTACGATGCCCGCTGAGACAGACTGAACCATATGATGGCATGCCACTGTTAACGTTCATCCTTGGAGTCGTAGGGGCGGTCAGTCGACATGTGAGGTACGTGTATTGAGTGGGGTGTTCCTCGACTACATAAAGAGGAGGTTTAATGGCGACAAATAAACAGGACATAGTAGAGTACGTATGAGTGGTGGTACTATTCTCATAATCTATGCGATGCGGGGTCATGTAGGTGCGGATAACGAGAATGTGGGCGAATGCAAACGAAGGGACGGCGAGAGGCCACAACGGATAATCAGAGATCATGCAAAGAAGATCAAAGAATGGAGAACAGGAACCTGGGGAATTTAATCCTTCTTCTCCTCCTTGTTTTCTGATGATGGCTCGGAGGCAGCATTTTCAGCGTTACGCTTCTCGTAGACCTTTTGGAAAAGACCAAGCGAAGCTTGTTGGGTCTCGTTGATCTTCTCCCGAATCTGGTCAGCAGTAACCGAGGCATCGCCGGCCTGGCCCTTAACTGCCAATTCACGGAGTTCTCCCACAAGCTTAGTGACTTTCTCTTTCTCTGTAGCGTCAAGCTGGTCTTTGAACTCGTTCATGGCTAAGCACAAAACTATGAGCACCCACATAACACTTGCGATAGTCATGAACTTACCTTTCTCGGTGTCGGAGCAAACGGATTCACCCTTGTTTGCCTCCTCGATAAGTGCACGACGGGCCTTGTCGGATTCGGCGTACTGCTCAGCATCTGATACCATGCGCTCAATATCCTTGTCGCTGAGACCCGACGAAGATGCGATAGTCATCGATTGATCCTTGCTAGTGGCCTTGTCCTTCGCAGAGACATTGACAATGCCGTCTAGAAAGCGGTCAGCATACGCCAAATAAATCTTGTGATTCAAACTCACCGGCATCGATGTCAAAAGTGATCTCAATTTGAGGGACACCCTTAGGTGCAGGAGGAATACCAACAAGGTTGAAGTTACCGAGGAGTTTGTTGTCCCGAACCAACTCACGTTCACCCTGGTAGATCTTGACCTCGATAGCAGTCTGACCATCAGCCGCAGTCGAGAATGTCTGCGACTTCTTGGTAGGGATCGTGGTATTGCGGTTAATAAGCTTCGTCATGATACCACCAAGGGTCTCGATACCGAGGGAGAGCGGAGTAACGTCAAGGAGCAAGATGTCAGTGACGTTGCCGGCTAGAACACCACCTTGGATGGACGCTCCAATGGCAACCGCCTCATCAGGGTTAACGCCCTTGCTAGGGTCCCGACCGAAGATACTTTTCACGGTTTCGCCGACCTTCGGCATACGAGTCATACCACCGACCAGGATGACTTCGTTAACTTCACTGGCTTTCACACCAGCGTCATTGAGTGCCTTCTTGCAGGGCTCAACAGTCCGCTGGACGAGTTTGTCGACAAGGCTCTCGAAATTGGCTCTGCTGAGTTTCAGGTTGATGTGTTTGGGACCTGACGCGTCGGCAGTGATGAACGGTAAGTTGATCTCCGTTTGGGTCGTCGACGAAAGTTCGATCTTGGCTTTCTCTGCAGCCTCACGGATTCGCTGGATGGCCATCCGATCTTGACTCAAGGAGATACCCGACTCCTTCTGGAACTCCTTCAAGATATGATCAACAAGAGCAATATCGAAGTCCTCTCCACCAAGGTGAGTGTCACCGTTGGTTGATTTCACCTCGAAGACACCTTTCTGCATCTCCAATATCGAGATATCAAAAGTACCACCACCAAGATCGTAGACGGCGATGACGGATGAATCCACGCGGTCAAGACCATAAGCGAGAGCGGCAGCGGTAGGCTCGTTGATAACACGGAGCACGTCTAGACCGGCGATCTGACCAGCGGCCTTCGTAGCTTGTCGTTGTGCATCATTGAAGTATGCAGGCACAGTGACCACAGCGTGACTAAGTGGATAAAATTAACGTTCTTCTGGCAAGTAGCCCATGACGAAAGACATACTTGATTTTCTTGTTGAGGTATTGCTCGGCGGTCTCCTTCATCTTCGTAAGTACCATAGATGATAGCTCTTCCGCGGACTATAAGCAGTGTCAATACATTTGATACTGCCAGAGATATCCACTCACGAATTCCTGTGTCTTGTCACCATTCTCAACTCGGACTGCTGGACGATTGTCACTCTTAGCAACGACTTGGAAAGGCCTACACGCCCAATGAGTAAGATGAGGAGCCCCCTACGACGTATGTATTCACCAGTGCTTCATATCGTCCTGAACCTCCTTGTCCTTGAATTGGCGACCAATCAATCGCTTAAAGCCGAAGACAGTGTTCGAAGGATTGACAACTGCTTGACGCTTGGCAGGAAGACCAACGAGGCGCTCTCCATGCTTCGTGAAGGCCACAACAGAGGGTGTTGTCCGGGCACCCTCCGAGTTTTCAATGACACGAGACGACTTCCCCTCCATGACGGAG
>JBBPQU010000972.1:0-12419 GCA_038092655.1 Boletus sensibilis
GCATATTGTGCACTAGGATGAGCATCTTCACCCCCCATTTGGGCTGCAGGCCCAAATGTAAGCTCACAGCTAAAAAACAGTATGAAGCCTTGCACTTCAAAAATAGGATGAGCATCTTCACCCCCCCATTTGGGCCTTTGGCCCAAATGCTAGCCACTGGCTAGTAGGAACAGTATCCGCCATGCTGAAGAATGTACATTTATTCCTCAGCAAGTACTTTCTTTTACCCCCGTGTAGGATGGAAAACTCCGTCTGGACTTTAATCGATGAATGCCACTTATGGCAAACGACAAGCGCCTGCAGAGGGACAATCAAAGCTTACATAGCACTGCTCTCACGAGTGATGGCGGAACGCATGTGGCGACCATCTCCTTCACCGGAAGAATCGTGGAGCGATGCTTCAGGCGGGAACGAGGACGGTGAATGGCCGGTCAAAGCTGTTGTCGGTGAAGAGATACGCCTCGATAGCACCTCAAGGTATAGTACGCTGCACCACGATCCATAGTGGCGATCTCAGCGCTCATCCACAGATACGAAGTACGTCCTCATACATCATTTACCTCGCGCCCATCCCGATTATCTGTGCTTCACGATATGTAGGTGAGGTGGGACAACTGGCACCGTCGCGATGGTTCAAATACCACTTGGCAAACGGAGGACAATTTCGAGAGGGTCGAGCTCATAAAGAAATGGCAACGAACACAGAAACGCATACGCACCACCCTTGCAGATGTCTCCCTCGACATGAAAGTCCCGTGGCCGGACGATGCCGTTCACAAGCGTCTCACTGATCACCGCAAGCAGGCGTACGATGAGAAGTTAAAGAGGCGTCCCGCGGGTTCGACGTCGACCGCTGATTGGGACGCAGAGATAGACAAGGCCTATGGAAGGCTGCAAGAACCGGAGACGGGGGAAGCAAACTCCAAACTTCGAGTGAGGCGAACTAACACGGCATCCGCCTCAGGGTCCTCAGCGGGTGTACCCGCTCATTCGACACCCTCGCGCTGGAGCAAAGGATCGTCTCCGGCATTGACTCTTTCCTCGCGTGACTACTCCTTCTCTTTTGGACCCCCTTCTAAACGGGGCCACGGTCGACCACGGATTGATAGCACCCCGACCTCCCCCCCCACATCAGCCACGACAACTCCTTCAACATTTTCGCGCAAAGGAAGGATGGAATTGACCCCTAGTTCGGCTGGGTCCTCCAGGGAGCCCGAGACTGCACAGAGTATACTTCCATCTGTCATCATCTCTCAGCCGACATTGCAAGTATATCCCTCGTAAATTGGCGTTTGACCTGACTGTGTGTGCTAGACGAGGGCGTATCTCATCAACATGGAATAAAGCTGCAAAAGAAGCGATGGCTGCGACGGTCCGCATATCCCCCAATATCTCTGATGAGAACGTCCCGCGTAACCTCCGGAAATTTAAATACATGGAGAAAGGCTACGTTTTCCGGTATGTTTGCCCCTTACAAGAGTGGCGTGTTCACCTGTATTATGCAGCGACGATGGACTGCGGGAGACTTTCAATGTATCCCGTGGCGTCTTCACGATGTGCGATTGTATGACCTGTTCTGACGCTTCGGATTGCCCTTGCCGGGACTTGTCCAAAGTTTATGACGTAAGGGGCATAACGAACTTCTCTACCTACTCTGAGGTAATTCCGTCGTAAGTTCCCCCTTGGATTACAGTTGAATGAAGGGTGCAGGGCTTATTCACCTTTGAAATACCACGAGGTGTAGAGGTCATTGAATGTAACAAGGTTTGGCCCAACGAGTCTGTGCTTTTTTTTACTCAATATTCAATGACTGCTAGTACTGCGGGTGCGGTAACGATTGCGGGAATCGCGTCGCCCAACATCCCCGCAAGGTCGGCATTGAAATTTATGACACAAACCGATGTGGGTGGGGCGTGCGTGCTCTGGACGACATTCCCCAGGGAAAGGTTGTTGGCACATACACAGGGTAATATTGCATTTCGGCGCACTGAACCGTGACTAACACGGCTCTTCGTCACCGCAGAATGTTGGTGTAAGTATATCATGTGACTACATAAACTTGGGCACGATCTGAACGATCCCAGTCGGAGGGATGAAGTAGCCAAGTTACCTGAGGAGCATCAGGGGTACTTATTCGACCTCGATAGTACCGAGGTCACAAACTCGGAGAACCTGGGGGGAAGATACACTGTGGACTGTTACGAGTATGGTAAGCATTTCAATTATGATTGTGATTTCCGGCATGGATTGATAGTTGTTGGAGGTAACTGGACGCGGTTCGTAAAGTAGGTAAATGACTTGCGCACCACTGTGTCCTGCTGAATTGTTCCCGATAGCCACTCATGCAGTCCGAATATGGAGGTTTACTGTGTAGTGTACGATACAATCCCATACGTGAGCCAGTCCTTTACGACAAGTTGTCGTTCACTGACATGTGGTCGCAGGTGAATATGCCATATGTAGCATTTGTAGCATCCACCGATGTCCCTGCGGGCACGGAACTGACGATCGACTATCATCCTTACGCGGAAGCAAACAAGAAGGGGAAGCGGCCGGCGAATGGAGGAGATTGTAGATGTGATTCGGAAGTGTGTCGGGGATGGTTTAAAATGTGAGAAGCGCCGACGCGAGTACAATCGGTTGATCATACACAACGGATCATCAGCTCGTGTGTTGGTCGCACGACCAGTGTTTCCACTCGTTTCCACGCGGTTTTTGGTAGAAGTCGACGTGTACTATCTTTTCAAGCTGTAGTGGTGGTTAGATAAGAAATCCTTATCAACAAGAGCCGCCGGTGGCAGGGCTCGGATGTGAGCCGAAAATGGCGGACCGCGATACGCGTGTTCGCTGAGCTGCTCACAAGCCCGGTCAAGTACTTAGACACAGATGCCCCCACTTGGACAGCTTTGTGAACATACCCCACACTGATATCTTCCCGTACTGTCCAGCTTGGCTCATTCTCACACCCTGACAATGTTCCTCGTCAAGTCGTTCAGCGAGGCCCTCGGTTATGTTTCGATTTGCTGTTGGCTGGGCGCACAGTTCCCGTGAGTTCACTATTGCGCCATAAAACTCGCCGAAAGCGTTATCTGATTTCCTCGCGCGGTCCGCAAGACAAATTATGGAGAACATGAAGCGGCAATCTTGCGAAAGTCTTGCGCTTCCCTTCTTGTTCAACTGGATGCTTGGTACGCCATAACTGCGCCACGCTTGCCGCTGACAGTTCCGTACCGAGGATTGACTTATCCTCGCAGGCGACGCTTCCAATTTGATTGGATGCCTTCTCACACATCAGTTGCCCTTCCAGGTGAGCTTAGTCCTCTCCGAATCTCCTCATTGATGGTGATCATCCGAATAGACATATCTCGCGACGTATTTCTGCACCGTAGACTGCTGTCTGCTTTATCAGTACTTTTACTACAGTGGCGGCCCTAGAACACCCCCCATCACCTACCCGCATACGCGTTCCCGCACTACGTCCTCCGCTCGGCGACTATCTGTTGATGCATCACACTATCGCAGCTTGTCCACTACGGCGGGCAATATCGCCGCAGCGGCCGCGCTCGCCGCTCATTCAGACACACATCCAGAGCACCGTCGTCCGAAGAAACCTGGTGGAGAACTTTTGATCGATACCCAACACCCGCCCGAAGAACCTCAGGGTGAGGTAAGCGACGCTGTGCACTCTGCGCTTTCGGAAAGTCTTCATTCCGAGACTGGATGGAGGAAGAGAGTGTCGTGGAGCCAGGAGAGGCACGAGCATCCACCTGGCGGCTCTTTGAGACGTCATATGTCGCCTGTAACGCTCCGTCATACTTCTGCGTCTGCAGCTGCACTACTTGCGAGAGGGAGGCCGCCGCGACGTGAGGAAGAAGAAACAGAAGGTATATCCGAGGGGCAGGTGGTCGAAACAGAGAGGAGGAACGCTTCAAGAGCTAGCCGGAGGAGTGCCGGGATGGTTCTCCTGGGTATGGGTATGCTCTTTGGCATTGGAAGATATATGGGCGATACACAACCAGTGGTTGGAAGAGGGGTGAAGACTGGGGCGGTACTTGTGCCCACCTCTAACCTGGATCTCTCACTGGCAACTGGATTGCCTGTCGTGGAAAATCCGCCTAACCACCTTGCGGACTCGCCTCCTTTTGTCGACGTGGAGCTACCCTCGCTTCCGAACGACGCTGCGTTTAGCCAGCAACGGCAGCCCAATGAAGACGTGTCTTACGAGCGCATCATAGGACGTATATCTGCTTGGCTATGTACCACTCTCTATCTGACCTCACGACTACCGCAAATATGGAAGAATGTGAGTCGTACATGTGCTGCAAAGTCGTTCACCATAACATTGACGATATCCATAGTACGTCAGGAAGTCGGTTGAGGTACAGCGAAACATTTATCGATCCAAGGTGACTGATTCTGATTGATGTCATAACAGGGCCTCTCGATGTATCTTTTCATCTTCGCTTTCCTCGGCAACTTCTTCTATGTGCTGTCAATTGTCACGTCTCCTGCAGCCCATCTCCCACCACCAGCATCGACCGAATTCTTCCGCGAGAGCCTCCCGTGCGTTCTCACCATTTGAACTAATCACTTCCCTTGGTCATACCTTTTTTCCCTGTGGGTAGATATCTCCTTGGTAGCGGTGGGACCTTCGTTTTCGACATCACCATCGTGTCCCAGTGTCTCATCTACAAAGGCAAGCATCCCCGAAGGAGCTATATTCGGAGTCGAGGAAACTCTCTTGTACGGAGTGCAGCACTTGCGGAGGAGACCGCCGGGTTGCTGCGGGGAGACACGCTTGCGGCGACGCGTGCTTATTCAGAGTGGGCACACGCGGACAATGTTACCGTCCCACGCTCACGGAGCAGGGGTTGAAGCAGGCGATCGAGTGGTTCTCAGTGATACTATGTATATCGTGTCACTAGTACTTTTCTTGTGTTATAAAGGAGATGCCAGTGTGAGCACGTGCCGTGTACAGTTGAGCCCCTCCACGACTTGTTCTCTCCCATCCTACCGACTAGACGATGCCCACCGTGACCAGCAAAGGGAGACAACCTGGCTATGGAAGCACCGACCCCTTGAGCAACCAAAGTCTCGCTGAACCGCACCCAGACCATCTAGTATGGACCTTCCGTTGTCTCCTCTCAGGCTCCGGTTGATCACCCGACACGCAGCGTAACCTCGTCCTCAACTACCTGTGTCACAACTGTTACCTCAAGACCGCAGAGGCGTTCACAAAGGACAGTGCTGTTCGACATCTCGACAAGGACGGCGACGTGATCCGTGACCGGACAACTGCGTGGGTGGGAGATGGGCTGGGTACCATCGGTTCCCAAGGATCGTCGACAGACCTGAGCGACGAGACGGTCAGGAATATTCTCATACGACAACGTACGTCCGACTCGAAAGCAATGATCATTCTCGAGAATAACATCCCGCCATTTCTTTACAAGGCATTCAATTCGAGATCCTCTCGGGAAACGTCGAGGAGGCGACCGTCCTCCTGAACCGACATTTTCCCAAAGTCCTCGCAGAGGACAATAGCGGTGACGAGATGGAGATAACAGACGAGAACGTGAACCCGTCGCGGCTCAAGTACATTGGGGAAACTGTGAACCCAATTCATCTGTCACTCAACCTTCGCATCCTGGCGTTCATCGAGGCGTGTCGTACGGTCCCCCTTGTGTACACCCCGCCGAGCCGGGGAGCTGGGAGTCCTATCTCCCCGGATTCGGACGTTGCGATGGTCGCGGCCACTCCTATAAAGCGCGACCCGAAGGACGAAGAAAACCATCAAGCAGAACTGTTGATTTGTGTACAGAAGCTATATGCGACCGTCAACATTCTTCGGAAGTCAGACGACCGCGCTATCTATATCAAGGAACTCTCGAACGTCGGAGCGCTCCTTGCATATACTCTCCCAGAGAACAGTCCGCTGGCGAAATATCTACACCAAGAAAGACGCGATAGAGTCGCGGAGCAGATCAACAGTGCAATCCTACGTTCGTTGTTTTCCCTGTCGTGCATGTTGACACTCTTTGAATGACTGACGTTGGCAGATCACACCAATATGCCGTCGGTCTCGTATCTGGAACTCGCAGTCCGATATACGCATTGTTTATGGGCTACATTACACGAGCTACGGGTCAAAGTCCCTGCCGCTCACCGACTGAGTGGTGTTTCTCTTCCCCTCAGCGCGGGTTCGCAGGGTGCCCGCGAATCCGAGAAAGAGCCTTTTCATGAGGTGAGTTTCCCCTGTGTGCTTTGATCTAAGTTGCATCTGACGCGGGCCAATGACAGGCTCGACCTTTCGACTTGCAACTCTTCCTGAACACAAGGACATGATTTCGTCTCACTGTCTTTACTTTTCTGGCCCTCTGGCTTTTGTCACTCTACAATCGATCGATCGTTGTCCTATCACGTAGCCATTACACATTAGCATCGTCCAAGTCGTACACCTTTGTATCTAGATATAGTGTTACATTACTTATGTTTTAAAGGTAAATAATTTGATCAATATCACGCCTTCCAGGTTCTGTCTGAGTGGATGACGTTGCGCATCGCGAACGTTACAGAAAGCTGCACGAATACATCAAAGTCTCAAAGCGTCCCATCGCCGTCGGCCACGTACACCAATCTATTGAACGATTCTGATGTCTTCCCATCGCCCTCTATTCAGCTCCAGCAGTAACATCGGCGTTACCGGACACGCTCTTAGTCCAAGCACCTCCAATCTTCGCAACTTTCCCCATCCTACCACCTCCAGTAATGGTCTCCCTCTATCGACAGCTTCGAAAGAGTACAACCACGCATTGTAGGACAAGTCCAGGAGGACGAGAAGTGGACAGATGGTCGGCAATTGTTGCAGCGGAACTCGATGGGGTATATTGATGAGCGCGAGATGCGAGATCGTCGGCGGGAACGCTAGCGTAGTGGCAGCGCTCAGGTGACTCGAGAGGATGGCGAGGGAACGCAGCGTAAGAGGCTCGTTGTCCCAGGTCTGCACGGCGTCCCACGATTCATTGGGCTCGCTGTCTCTGCGTTCCGACTCGTTGGCATCGTCATCATGGGTATCGGTGGTATGGTTGTTCTTCCGGAAGGAGCTCCCACGTAGGGTATTGCGCGGTCCGACGATAATGAGTTCAGTGTCGACGTGAGTGGTGCCTTGACACAGCGCGTCGAGCTCGATCTGGGATAATGGTGCGTGGATCGCTGTGTAGCGAAGAAGGGCACGGCGGAGGTGGAGTGGGATGTAAGGCACGAGTTGGGCGAGGTCTGCACCTGGGCAGGTAGCTCGAATGAGCTGGAGACAGAGAAGAGTCAACTGTGGGATTGGGCTAGGATCAGGGTAGACCAAGCGAGAACGAGCACTCTGTGATGAAGGTGAAGAGGGTGTGACGTCAGCAGAGAAGAATAGCGAGAGTGCGCGTTCCCGCCATCCGGGGGTGTTGGTAACGACACTAACTTCACCCCGGGTTGAGGATGGGGTTGATGTCGTATGTGATCGCCAACTCCTGGGAGGGCTGGGTCCAGGGATCCGGGAAGGACTAGTTGGTGGGGTTGGTGAGGGATAGATGAGGTTGGTAGGTAGCGTCGGTTGGTTATGGGCATGAGACGAGAGCGAGCTGGTAGACACCAGCTTGCCCTGCACGTTCCGTGCGTGTCTGAAGTGCTCGCCCCTGCGGATGGTGGGTTCTGTGAGATATATCCAAACAGTGAAGAACAACCAACCTAAGACTCTGCAAGATGCTATTGACCTGTCGCACTGGGACATCGCCCTCTGGGGCTGCCTTCCGTGGGGCCATGAAAAGGTCGCGCTATAACTCGGGGGCCAGGAGCTTCGCAGCTCGGCGGTGTCAATCGATACATCTGATTGTCAACAAGTCAGTCCGTACAAGATTCAGAGCCAGGTAGTGGCCGATGTTAGTTGAAGCTGACGCTCATGTCGTGGTTGACAGTGTGAGCAATGCGCTGAGAATTGTTCCAACTGCACCATGGTTCACGCGTTGCATGGTCAAGGTCGGAAATGAAAATTTCATACTCGTTTTTGACATAAGGTGCATACATGGCAGAACAGATGCAGGTTGATGTGAATTCATGCCATACCCTCATACAGAGAAACATCCTCCAGCTACACGGCGCGGCTCCCCAATGCCCACTCCCCAACAGCACAAATCGTAGTGTACAGCAGGGTAGCACGCTTAGTTCATTTGCCGGATGAGCTTGTTGATGTTGGACTCCCGGTCACCAAAGTCACCACCCTGGACGAAGTGCTTGAATTTCCGTGTCCTCCAGCCACCAGTGGGGTTCGAGAGCTTGAAAGGCCAAAGGAAGTTGGATGCCTACCGTAGAGCGGAATGAGAAAAAGGTCAATTTCAGCAGTCAATGTACTGACCTGCTTGAAGTTTGGTCCAGTAGTGGCGATTTCGTGGACAAGGTCCTCAATGCAGAGGATGTCGTACTTGCCAAGCTTCTCCTCGATGATAGCGTTGTTGGCAAGAGGAATGCGTTGCTTGTCGACCTTGCCGTATCCACGCTTGTAGATCAATTCTCGGATTGATTTGAGGTTGGGCTCGCTGAAGTTTTTATCAACAAAAGTAACACAATAGCATCGAAATAAAACCAACCCGTAGGCAACATAAGGCTCGACCAACCGCAGCATCTGTTGCGTTGCCTTCGTCACCTTGACAAATACGCCATTATTGATTTGGAGGAGTCGAAGTAGTTGAAGGATCTTGCGGGGTTTTGGCGCGATTTCGTTGATACCACGGATACGGATGACGAAGTAAACTTTGGGTTCGGCGGGGACGTAAAAGTCGCCAGATGCGCGTGCTGCCCTCTTTAGCCGGATCTCCTCCTGCTCCTTTGTGAGGTACTCCTTCACGTAAGACTCAGCCCGCTTGAAGATGACCTTGCGTTTTGCGTGTGCCGCCTGTGTGAGATGTTAGGTTGACAGTATACAGGTACAGTTGGGGAGTCAAGATGGAAATGTCAGTCCCGAAAGATGGTTAAGTTAAGGCAGCACCGTAGAATAAACCACTAGCCACGATTGTTGAATGGTATACATCATGAAAAGAGATAAAAGGTAATATTTTCAAGAAACCTTGGACGCACCTTCCGTGCAGCGGTAGCGGCAGCGAGGCGCTCTTCCCGAGCCTTTTCGTTTTGCTTGCGCTTTTTGAGAAGGGTCTCCGGAACTTGGATATCCTGCGGTGGATATGGAGGGTCAGATCACGTCGGTTGAGGATCGGTTTTTCACTGACCGTGACCGAGGGGACGCTTGAATCGAATAGTCAATTTAACGCGGTCGTTACAGAACTTCGGTACTCACGTTGTTGAGGGAGCCATGGGGAGTCTTGAAGTTGGTCGGTATAGTATGGGAACACTCGCAGAGATGCGGTGGCTGAGAACTATACAGTCATTAGCTCATTGTTTCCCACAGTCAGCGAGCCGACGCCTGTTTTGATATATGGACTTCTTTCCCCCATTTGGATATGATGAGCGGCGCTGCCAAAGTGCGTCGTCCGCCATCCGCGACGTCGTTTGAATGGTCCCAGCACGATACTTGAAAGTACTCGCAATCTTCCAAGTGCATACGCGTTCTTCCATGTACACATTCTCAGGCCGACGCTTCCTCAAGTTGCCCCACATGACCCCTCGGCGCTCGTTGCGCACAGCATTCGCAGGGCACGCGCTGATGCCGTGCTGTAAATGTGCCACCAGGAACGGGGCTCCTTGACCCTGATGGGCGGTGCCACTTAATAGTAATACACTCAAGATGTTGAAACCTTGCTTCGTTTCTCTTTTTCACCTTGACCATGCCGCCACGTAGGGACCCGCACTGGGTGTCACTCGCGATCCTCACCACTGGATTGCTCTTTGTGGGTCCTGTAGGGATTCTCGCTCAAACCTCGACTGCTGTTTGTCTATCCACGTTCAATTGGGTACGTCGCTCTACTCTGACCGGGGTGTTTCACTTTCATTGAAGGTGTCTTCGATGACTAGATGGACAACAGCAAAAACCAGAACCCTTGTGTCGTTTCAGCGTATCTGCAAGGCGCGTGCAATGGTGGCCGTACGTTTTTCCTTTTATGTCATGCTCTCCTTCAGAGCTCTGATGTTCAACAAGAATTTACTGTTGATTCTCTCCCACCCAACACTCACTATACTGGTCCCTATGCGGACGAACAAAATCCATGTCAATGTAGCTCTGTCACATACAACGCCATAAGTGCTTGTGGTCTCTGTCAGAATGCTACAATTATCAGGTAATGTGAACTCCCACGAAACGTCGTTCGCACGGCTTATCTTTCACCATCAGTTGGACCGCATGGGACTTTAACTGCTCGACTATCTATCCAGGAGTGTATGTTTTCACGTACTATACAGTTTCCATGAAGTTTACCATTCCAACAGCTTCCCGCCGGGTATACCGCTCGGTACAGCGGTGCCAGCATGGGCGTTCCAAGATGTGACGGTATGCACTACTTGCATCAAGCATCTACTGTCACTGTGCTGAGGTTCTTTTCCAGACAAGCGATCTGTTCAACTTAACGCTTGCTCAGTCTGTTGGCGGTAAGTTACCGTTTATATAGCCGCTGCATGTAGCACTCATCAGATCGTTCAGATAATCCCGAGTCGACTGCAACCAACGCCCAATCCACCGGTTCTCTTGTCCCGACGTCAACTCTTGTTTCAGCATCTCTTACTAACTCGCCATCAGCCTCAAGCACAGTGTCCTCGGGTAGCAATTTAAACACTGGGGCGATCGCCGGTGGTGTTGTTGGTGGTGTCGTCGGAGTTGCACTGATCGTTGGAGTTATCGTCTTTTTCGTTATGAAGAAGAAGCGTTCTCAAATTCCGCCATCGGCACAGTTTGCCAGTGCCCCGACGTCAGCTGCCTATCCTTCCCCTGGTTATACAGACACCACTGCTTTCGCTCCCCAAATGGCACAACCCAAGCTCTATGTAAGTGGAGAGAATTCCTCAAAGACTTGGTGTCTGACAATGTTCCAGGACCCATCTGATCCCAGTACATTCCCTGCTTCTCCGCCTCCAACCACTATTACGAGCGGATCAACAAACAACATTCAGAATCCCTCTATCAGTTATTCCACCCCTTCAGCGCACCCCGGCGGGTACTACAGTGGCGTACCGGAAATATAAGTCCAGAGGGATTCTCGTTTCGGACTCATTCACGCCTTGCCGTTCGACCGTTTCCTATTTCTAGCCTCGCAGTCTCGTCTCGACTACACCTGTTTAGTACCAGTTAGCTTGCATCATGGTGTCTTCAAACATGCTTTGTGTTGCGTCTCTTTGGAACCTGGTCTTTGTGACCAATTAAGACTTTGGTTTGGAGTGCACATGGCCACATTGGGTTTTGTTATCTACGCAAAAACAGTATACGTTGTTTATAATGGTTATTTGGAATTCCACCAGTTTCGATCTATGCAGTGGCGCGACATCCACTTATCACAGAGGAATGTCTCGAGCTTGCGAGCATCCTCCACCTATGATTCATACGACATCCTTCCACTTCGTTCACTTCTGGCTCGTTGAGTTATCATTCGAGTAACTAGTGATTTTCTGCTCTTTGGAATTAGTGTGTCGCGAGCTTTCTTCATCTCTAACACCATAATCTTCGACCTTGGCTCATTAATGCTGCTAGTTAAAATGTTAACCACCTACAGCGACTACGACGGCCAACATTTATGCCATGCATAGGACCCATACAGTCTCTCTTCCCAGACACCAACATCACACGGCAATCTCCTCGGCCAACCTTTACCATCAAAGAGGATACACCAGCACACACAGAGTCTAAGTGCTAAGTATCGTCATGGGTCAGGCTTTTGCAGTGTCAACACACAGTCCTGTCGCCGGGAATGTAATTGATGTAGGCAGAGTACATTGTTAAGATTTTTTTCAGGCAAGATATAGACATCACATTCGGATTAATTTTTGTCGGTACACCAGGTGACCGACGGCACCCACGGAGGAGCTAGGATGATCGGCCAAAGGGTGCACCGTGAAGTCTGTTATGAGGCACCAAGAGATGAAGGATTGTCAAAGACGTGGGACAATCGAGCATGTGGTAGACCGGCGCCTGGAAGTTGTTAAAAGATGGAGAAAAAAGTCACGCGGGAAGTATCCGGTTCTAAAAACTGACTTTAGGGCGGGCTGCAGTTGACCCAGTCCCAACCAGTGCACTGTCAGAAGTAACAGCCTCGATATCGCGAATGCCATTAGCCGCAGCGCTGTTCCAGAAACTGCATTGTATTTTTACATGGCTACGGTGAGTGAGGTGTGGGGGACGTGCAATCCTCACACGATAAGAATATCATCACCACCGTCATCCACACGGGGCCCACACTCCAAAGGAAGGACGGAACGCCATGATGGTCATACGGACTGGAATT
>JBBPQU010000973.1:0-12417 GCA_038092655.1 Boletus sensibilis
GCATCGAACGCCGAGAAATTGGACGAAGTGGTCACAACCTACTCTATTGCATTGCTACAAAGTCCCTTGACCCCGAACACTGATCAAGCTAAGTGGGCGAGCATGATATTGATTCACGATACAACGAACAAAGCATTGAGTGCTGCCCTCACTACTATACAATACAGTCTGCTACCATTTTCCAGACCTTCGTGAGTGGGTCACTCGGTGAGAGAGAGAGAGAGAGAGGAAAGGAGCCATGTCACATGAAGGAGACCAAGTAGATAGATCGATCGAGTGGATTATCTACGACATGACTATGCAAGAGACATGACTCGGGACATGATAACTTCCTAGTAAAGGATCGCACGAGGACGCAAGAAGTTCCTCTGATCGTGCTAGAGAAGAGAGAATGAAGAACACGCATTGCGTCACGCGAATCTTGGTATCAGATTCGGTGGTATGTGTGGGAAGGCAGGTCCAGGGAATCCGACCACGCAATCGAGATTCGAGACGAGACACGATGAGGTCGAAAAGGTCCAGGAATGGAGAACCAGGAGCCTGAGAATGACCGGAGGCCTGACCTTCAGAGCGCATGGAAGGTCCGAATCGTGCAGGGAAGACCGAAGCAGGCCGGACTGGAGCACGAAGGGGACCAAACACATGGTGGAATCATCTCAATGATTGGGAGGTGGGTGGGCCCAGGGCGCGAAAAGGGTGGGATGGTTGAGAGCGCTGCGAGGGGGAGCAAGAGGAAGTGTAAAGTCCGATGCTTAAGTATGCAACGGCGAATGGCGACGTGCTAGGAAAGAAGCATCGGGCGTCGGGATCGTGGCGCGACCTGGCACGAAGGACTGGTTCTGCGTTGAACGTTCACTGGCTCACAGTCTACACAGAACGTCCACCTCTTTGAATGATTTGAGGATGGAGGACCACTTTGGTAGCATCCGTTTCACTTGGTGTCCACTGTCAGTTACCTTGTTACCTCGCTTGCCAAGGTCCTACGGGCATGCCAAGCGGCTATACTTACTGCATGTTCTACAACGCTACCCGCTGATCGCCGAGGACCTGTCCATAGTTGGAAGACACACGGTCGTGTTTTCGTAGAGATATCTCACTCTGAATGCTATATAAACCGCACACCTATTGGGAGGCATATGTCGTCGGATCGTCTACAACGAAATAATTGCAACTGACGAGAGCTATTCCGAACCTCGTTTTTTCAGAAACGACCGTTACCGGTTGGTTACCGGTCACACTCCGTTGTACGTCTGCCAGGCGGCGCCTGGAGTGTGGTGGAATAAACCTGTGGAGGAAATCTGTTGTTGGGGCTGAAGCACGCCGCGTTGCAAAACAGAGTCGACGTGATTTGTTGCGCGCTGTATGACAAGCATGGGGAGACCCGAACGAAGTAGGAAGGGCCACAAAAGAAGCCCTTGTGACCATCCACGAGATCCATGACTGTTGCGTAGCTCGTTTCGTCGCTGCTGCCCGTTCCGAACGGCTTCAAGTATGGTGTTCCCCATCGACAAGTCGCAGGTCACCACCAGTGACGATAAGAAGCGCCAAGGACACGTGATGATTGTACATTGATGCGATTCGATAATGAGACACGTGTATGCCAGGCGAAGATGGCGTACCGCAAGTAAACAACCACACGCATCCTTCTCTCCATCGCTCCGATACCTGGCCGAGTATGTTTCCCACCTTTCCCCTGTGGCCAAATGAAACGATTCCTCCTCCAGTAATATTCACAAAATGGAAGTGAAATCGACCGCAATCGATGGTCAGGATAATATATATTCAGTTGCGTTCTTCGCTGATGGGAAGCACGTTGTGAGCTGTGGTGAGGAAGGGAAGATTCGACGTTGGCGAGTGGAAGATGGCAAGGAGGTGGGGACCCCAATGGATGCAGGAAGTACCGGTGCCGTGACTATCCTCGACATCGCAGTGTCACGAGACGGAAAGTGGATCGTGAGTGGGACGGACAGTAGCCAGGTGATGGTGTGGAATGCGGAGAGCCACGAAAAGGTGACCGAGTTCAAAGGACACAGCGATTGGGTGTGTGCGGTGGACGTCTCTCCGGATGCGACGAGAATTGCAACCGGATCGGGTGACAACACCGCCTGCGTTTGGTCGCTCTCGACTGGCCAGCGACTGCTCGGCCCCTGGAAACACAAATTCTGTGTGGCCGCGGCCAGGTTTTCACCCGACGGACGTCTCATCGCCACTGGCACCTGGCAGCGCGACTCCGTTCGGATCTACGACAGTCAGAACGGCCGTCTCCTCGTCGACTTCCCGATCAAAATCTGCTCGATCAATAATCAATCCCTCATCTGGGCCAGCGATAGCAAGCAACTCTTTGTCTTATCTCGCGATAGCGACATCAACTGTCTCGACGTGTCCACCGGGACGATTCTCTCTCAATGGCACATGCACAGCAGCGATCCCGTTGCCCTGGCTGGCAACGGCGCGTTCATCGCAGCTTTTTCACGCTCATCGGTCTCGTTCTGGGACACTACGACGCACGAGAAAATTGGGTTTCTCATCCCGGATATGGAGGAGTCGGAGGTCATACGGTCCGTGGACATCTCGTCAAACTACGTCCTTGCGATGGGCGGGGACCAGTCGATCACCCTTTGCGGATTTCGTGATATCCTTCCTTCGACTTGCTCTGACGTTGTAAGTATGCGTGTATCACGAACTGCTGTCTATTTTCGCTGAGCAGGGCGTGCAGCGCATCAAGTTGAAAAGGGCTGATTCTGAGGAGACCATCCGATCCCTTGGTGCACAGGAGAGCTCGAGTGCGTTCCTCGGTACCCAGACTCGCGCGTCATTGACATTCGCGTCCATCAGACAGCAAAATCGCGCGTCTGGAAGAAACCGTCCAGAAACTCCGTCGCGAGCTCTCTGACTCGCAACGTGCAGCCAATCAGGAGAGGGAGACCCTCAACAAAACTATCGTGTCCCTTCTTGCACAGGAGATGAACTCGAGTGTGTCCATCTCCAGTCACACTTGCGCGTCATTGACGTCCGCGTTTCATCAGACAGAAGAATCGCGCGTCTCGAAGAAACCGTTCAGCAGATCCATAACACTGTCCAGCAACTCTGCGCCCGGGATGCCGACTCCCAACGCGGAGCGGAAACATCAATGTGAAGCACTGTATGATGACGGCTGCATAATTGATGCTGCTCTCTTCTCGAGGTCACGAGCACCGTAAACGAGGAGCCAGCGGGTGATAATGGACTGGCTTGCTAGCGCGTTTCGGCGGAGTATATAGCGGTGGGGTATTTGATTTTTACCATCAGAGTTTACACACCAAGGCGTCGTTTGAATGTACCATTCGTACAATAATGCAGTCTGCCACTGTTTTCCAGACCTCTTGTGGAGGGCCATATTGGCAGCCTCCGTCTCACTTGACGTCGACACAGGTCGCCTAAGTGAGCAGTTGGATGAACCGTGGGAATTCTCTTGTACGCGTGGATGCTTGCGTCACGCAAAGTGCTCTTACCTCCACGACATGCCCGTCCCCACACGTCCACAGAAACCGCCCGTCGGCGTTCAATCCTACTACCAGGCCAAAATCGAAGCCGCCGAACTCTTGATCAACCAAAAGACGCAGAATTTACGCCGTTTGGAGGCACAGCGGAATGCACTGAACGCTCGAGGTACGTACGAACCTTCACCTCCGTTTCCCCCTTGGGTGACGAGCAGGGTTATAGTGAGGTTGCTTCGGGAAGAGTTGCAGTTGCTTCACGAGCCGGCGAGTTATGTCGGCGAAATCGTCAAAGTGATGGGTAAGAAAAAGGTGTTGGTCAAGGTGCAGCCCGAGGGAAAGTACAGTGCGTATCGACGCTCTTTGAGTCCTCTGATCGCTCATGTCTCGCAGTCGTCGACTTTGACTCTGAGATTGACGTGGCGACACTCACGCCCTCACAGCGCGTCGCGCTCCGATCGGACACTTATACGATTCACAAGATATTGCCCAACAAGGTCGACCCGCTGGTGTCGCTCATGATGGTGGAAAAGGTGCCGGACAGTACGTATGAGATGGTGGGGGGGTTGGACAAGCAAATCAAGGAGATCAAAGAAGTCATCGAGTTGCCGGTGAAGCACCCGGAGCTGTTCGAGGCGCTGGGGATCGCGCAGCCCAAGGGGGTGCTCTTGTACGGACCGCCTGGTACTGGCAAGACGCTGCTCGCGCGTGCGGTGGCGCATCACACGGACTGCAAGTTCATTCGGGTGTCTGGGTCGGAGTTGGTGCAAAAGTATATTGGAGAGGGGAGTCGTATGGTTCGGGAGCTGTTTGTGATGGCGAGGGAGCATGCGCCGAGTATTATTTTCATGGACGAGATTGACTCGATTGGGAGTTCGAGAGGAGAGAGCGGGTCTGGCGGGGGAGATTCTGAGGTGCAGCGGACGATGTTGGAGCTGCTGAACCAGCTGGACGGGTTCGAGGCGACGAAGAACATCAAGGTGATCATGGCGACGAATCGGATAGGTGAGCTGGTGCGGGCAAAGTGGTGGCTAGTCTGACTCGGGGACAGACATTCTGGACTCGGCGTTGCTGCGACCGGGCCGAATTGACCGCAAGATCGAGTTTCCGCCGCCAGGACCGGAGGCACGTGTGAGCATTCTGCGGATTCATTCGCGCAAGGTATGGGCACTCTCATGTGATGAGTCTGATGTTGATTGGGCGTAGATGTCGCTCCAACGGGGGATTGATCTGAAAGCACTGGCAGAAAAGATGGGGCAGTGTTCTGGAGCAGAAGTTCGGGGTATCTGCACTGAAGCAGGTGAGCGTGGTGTATTGCTACTGATACGACAATGTCTAACGAGACGCAGGGATGTATGCACTACGAGAGCGACGACAACACGTGACCCAGGAAGACTTTGAGTTTGCGATTGCCAAGGTGTTGAAGAAACAGCAAGAAGGGAACACGTCTCACAGTAAATTATTTTCATAAGGGGAATGGATGACGCGTCGTTACTGATTAGTAATCCGGGAATGTCCGATGGTAGTAGTTTTTACAAAGGAACAAGTTGGAATTGAATTGATCAACTCTCATCATCATCATCATGCTCGAGCCATACAGAATCGACGACTTTTTCAATCTCGACTCTTCCCCTTCATCTACAGATGACGCTCTCTTCTCTCTCTTTCTCGAGGACGACTTTTCAAAGTTACCCCACTCGTATGACTTTCCCTCATCAGACCCTTCCTCCTCCTCCTCCTCCTCCCACTCCCCCATGTTTGCCATCGATCCACAGCTCGTCGGCACTCCCGCAACATCAAAGGCCCTCTCAGACTTTGACGACGACGACCCCGACTCTGACGACGACCCTCTCCCCGTCTCAAAGCCAAAGCCGTCCCGAAAGGGCACAGTAATGTCCGGCGGTATCAAGAAGGCTCCCCTCCCCGAAAAGGAGAACAAGGAGGGAAAGCCAAAGAAGGACGCACCTTCCCTCAAGATCCTCGAGCCAGAGGACTGGCGTCCAAGCCCAGAGGAATACAAGAAAATGTCCAGCAAGGAGAAGCGCCAGCTCCGCAACAAGATAAGCGCACGCAACTTTCGTGTCCGTCGTAAAGGTCCGCCCTTTCCTGTGCATCTCCCTCCTGTGATCTCACCCCTGGTGCACAGAATACATCACAACCCTCGAGGGCGACATCGCCGAGCGTGATCGTCTCATCGATGCCATCCGTTCAGAACTCGGCTCATCCAACTCGGAGAATATCGCACTCCGCCAGGAGATCGCTGCCCTCAAAAAGTGTCTCCTCGAGGGTCGTGCCCTTCCTGACCTCCCTCCCCCAGCCGAGTTGCCCCCCGTTCCCGCCTCCCCTCCCCTCACACCCTCCCCCGCATCCGCCTCTCCCGTCGTCACCCCAAATACTCAGAAAGACCTTCCCACCTCTCCCAGGCTCAGCAACCGTGCATTTTGGGGCGGTCTCGGTGGCATCGGCATCACTCCCGTACACACCACTTTCGTCCCCCCAATCGCCGTCCTCGCCGCCAAGTCATCCCCAATCCTCAAGCCATCCATCTTCTACGAAGAGACCATCCGCTCCCGTGTCCCCCAGGAGAACCTCAACCCGTCTCTCAATCCCTCCTCGTACCGTGGTCTCGTCGAGAAAAAGGGCTCTGCAAACATCAACCCTGCACTCTCCAACATCAACTCCACAATCGGTCATGGCGTCGGCGCATTCGACACCTTTTCCGATCTCAACCCCTTCACCTTCAAGACACTCGATGCCTATCGCATGCAGCTCTGGGGAAAGATGGCCGCACAGCAGCAGCAGCAGCAGCAGCACCAACCACAGCCACAACCTACACAGCCCCATGGGTTGGCTGGCAATCTCAAGCCCCACTTTTTCAACTCGGCTTCCAAACCCAACACCGCTTACCCAACACCGCCCGCCTCGCCAAAGCTGCCGTCGAAAGAACATGCCGCAGCTGCTGCGATCGCGAGCCAGACCATCTTCAGCAAGCTTGGCAGCGCATTCTGGGAGGCCTTTTCTGGCTCTCCCGCCTCTGCATCCAAAAACTGGGATGCAGAAAAGGTGCGCAAGGTGCTCGAAGGCCGCGCAGTCATCCGCGTCGTCGATGTCGATGCACCTGTTCCTACGCCCGTCCCTTCGCCGGCGCATTCAGTATCATCCTCGCATGCGTCTTCGTCCGCAAAGACGGACAAGCCCTCGTGCAAGGATTGCCTGACGGACATTTTGGAAGAATCGATGCGAAGCCTGACGTTGAACAAGAAATAAACTTGAATGAGGTTAGAATAAAGTCTGTTTCGTTTTCCTCTCTCGACACCCCACGTTCACCTTCCTTAGCAGCAATTTTACCTATTTAATTTCTTCTATCGGTGCCTCCCCACTCGTTTGTTCGCGCTGTATTTCCTTGTCTCAGAGTATACATACAGACTGAATATTTTGCAACCCTAGTTATCGAACGCGCCGCGCTCGGTATTGTACACGTTTCTCGCTCTCAAGGTCGCTGCTACTTACCCTCTTGTCACGCATACACACTAGTCCGTCCATACTGTCTTGTTTGGAATTGTACATAGCACGGAATCTCCATCAGAAATGAAATCAAGTAATGTATAGAATCTCACGGAATTCAATGTTGTTTGGCAACAGCCTTGGAAACAAATAACCTGTTCGAAACATTTAATAAAATCGCACCGTACTCGCATCACACTCATAGCGCGTCGACGACGATGGCAGATTCGTCGTTCAAGGACGTTCCGGAGTTGTTTGAAGTGAGACGTCGAACGTCGGGCGTGGTGCTAGGATTCACTTTTTTTCCGTGTTTCATAGGTCGAAATTGGGGAAGCGTTGACGGCGCGCACTGAAAGTCTAGGTACGTCTTTTCTTCTCAGGCCCTGCGAACGATCACGACGTCCCCCCGCAGCGACCTTTCGTGAACTCGGTCCGCCGGATCTGTGCCACGTAGTCAAGAGTACGGGGAGGACTGGTCAGCGGGATGTGAGTCTCCCATTGCTTTACTTTCCTCGGGGGTGTGCCCACGACAGCAACACTGACATAAATGCTAACGCCAACGCCCAGCTCGGCTCCTTTCACTTTGTCTCTGGCGTCGACGCCAGCTCCTCCGCCTCCCTCGCGGCCTACATCAACTCGCTCACGTACGCCATCGAAGACAACTCGGCGTGGTTCTCCAAGGGGTCGGTATGGAAGGTTCGGAACGGATGTTATTGTTGCTTTAATGCTTTTTCGCGCGTGGACATTCGCGTGGACGTCAAGATTCCGGGTGGGGTGCAAGCGTATGTGGTTGATCTGCGTGGGGAGCGGTGCGTCGTCCGTCCCTCTCTGTCTGCTTTTTACTTTGGTTTGCGTTGTGCTTACCCCCCATCGATCGCGATGACGAACAGACACGAAGCCACCCCGGACATTTGGCAGGAAACTTACGTCTCTGCACTCCTCCGCGCGATTCTGTATTCGGACGATCCGACGTACTGGTTGGATGCGTATCGCAAGTTGGATCCGATTACGACGGGGGAGGGGGAGGTGAGGTTTTTGCAGGCGGTCGAGGCGTTGTTTATGAAAGGTGTGTTTGGACGTAAATATCACTCTCACTTTCACTCGTCGGGCTCACGCTCGCATATAGGCTGGCAAGTTGGCTCGGATCCCGAGATCCAAGTAGCCACGGTCGTCTCGAACCACCTCACAGCGGGGGTGATGAAATATTTCGGTGGGAGCGGACGGTATCAACAAGCGGCCAATCTCTTTGAAAAGTTGGCGGTGAGGGAACCCGAGGTGGCGTCGTTGTTGGCAAAGAGTTATATCGGGATGAGTGCGTCCCCTCTCCTCGTCGATATGGTCCCTGGATGCGTGTTGACCGCATGACGTGTGCGCACGCAGACGAGGAAGTCAAGGCGGTCCAAATCATGTCGGCAGCGATGAAACACACGCCCCATTCCTACACGCTCTTGCACGTCCAGAGCGATTTCCTCCGCTCCAAAGGTAAAGCGGGGTGGGCGCTCAAACTGGCCAGGGAAGCCGTCAATTGTGCGCCGAGCGAGTTTGTGACGTGGGAGAAGCTGACGGAGTTGTACATCGATACCAAGGATTACGAGTCGGTGCGTCCCTCTTTTTCCCTGTCGTCTCTGTCCTTGTCGAGTGACGCGCGCGCGGAAGGCACTGCTTACGCTCAATTCGTGTCCCATGTTTACATACAATGGCAAGGATGTACATAGGCCGATTCAGACGTCGCGCGTGCATCTCCCGTTTAAACGCCAGATTAGTGATATTTTGCCGGAGAAACAAAAGACGGAGGATGACGAGGTACGTTTTCTTTCGACGCCGTCTCGTCGCTTGCTTACCAACTTGTTCCTCTTCAATCTCGACACGTTCACGTCCGCATCGTGTCTAGGCTGACCCCGCCCTTCTCCGCCTCCCAGCACCTGGTCTTCGAGGCACCTGGGCACGCGCCTACTCCCTCCTCACACAACTCGTCTCCGAGATTGGATGGGACGAGCTCTTAAAGACCCGGAGTGCAGTGTTTGTCATGGAGGAAGAATACCGGATGCAAAAGTCGCACTCGGATCTGCACAGTACGACGGGGAGTGGGCATGGCTTCGGATCTGGATCGCAGGGGGATGGGGATGGGGGTGTGGTGATACATGAGGATGGGACGGTGATGAGAAAGGGGGTGGTCGAGTCTCCGACGTTGAACACGAGTGGGAATGGAGGAAAAGGTGGGACTGGGGGAGGTATGGCCGACGACGACGCATCGACGAGGGCGGTGCATAGTCCGCAAGAATCGCGGGCATCCGAAGGACAGTTGGGCGTGTCGAGCAGTATCCCGATCATTAGGGTGTCGACCGAGTCGGATATAGAGCGGGAGTTGGCGGCGGCTGCGCATGGGGAGGTGGTCGGGGATGGGCAGAATGGGGCGGGGAAGGAGAATGGGGAAAATGGGCACGGGCATGGGGTGACGAGTCCGACGTTGGAGAGGCCTGTGGTGGCAGCTGCCGTTGTGGTGGACCAGGAAGCGGCAGAGTCCCCGGGGACGGGCCAGGACGCGTTTTCGTTTACGAACAAGCGGTTGTGCGAACGGTGGTTGGATAACCTGTTCATGGTTCTCTACGAGGTACGTCGATCCCCCCCACCCTTACACACCGTGTCAAACCTGAAGACCCTGTAGGACCTGCGAGTCTGGACCATCTTTCGCGCTGAAGTGGCCCATTTCAAAACCCAACACGTCGCGTACCGCAAGACAGGTTTGGAATGGGAAATTCTGGGCGATTTGGGCCTGCGATTGCATCACAAGGAAGAAGCCAAGGAGGCGTATCAGCGGTGTCTCGAGACGGCGCGGTACGCGCAAAAGCCGTGGGCGAAACTATTGGAGATGTATGCCGAGGAGGGGGATATTACGAGGACGATTCAGACGGCCATACGGGTGGCTGCGTATCAATATGCGGATTATACGGAGATGTCGGTGAGTCCAAACAGTGTAGAGTCTGCGCGCTGAACCAACGTTTTGACCAACGCCGACAGTACCCGTCGTTGATCGCGCGGTCGTTTTTCAAACTGGGTCAGATCCACGGACACGCCAAGATTGCGTTCACGTTGCTCAGTATGGGTCTTCCGGATCCGGTTTTGAAGATCATGGATGGGTATTTGCAGTATGGGAAGACGTTCAAGGTGGAGGGGTGTGATTTTTGATACGAAAAAAAAAGACGCGCGTGTGTGTGTACATAGACGGAACTGGTTTCTTTTGTTCTCTTTTTACTCCTTGTTTGCGTTTTATTTTTCTTTCGATGTCGTTTGTTCGTACGTCGATATGTTCCTTGCCCCTCTCGCTGGAATTGCATGTTTTGTGGCGCGTCGCGATGTCCAATTGTGGCGGCGGGTGGCGGGTTGAAGCGGAACCCGGTTCCGTCGTGACATAAAGCAAGTGTGGCAACCACCTCCTCTTTCGAAAAAGCGTTGCCACTTGTCTGTTTGCCAGGCTTCACATCCACAGTTACCCTCCCCTCACAGTGTTCTTTTTTGGCTTTTAACCTACGAACGAGCCAAGTTACTCGGGAGGATAGGATTATAGCTCGCAGGATTCAGACGAGTCCAAGTGTCAGACGGTTTCCATCGTTGAACAAGGGGTCCGATTCTCCACGAGCAACGACTCGACCAAGAAAATAAAAGGAAAAAAACAAGCAAACAACGAAGGCAACGTAGAACAAACTACAAAGGGGACCTATGTCTGATTCGCCCGTCCGTCGGTTCTCGAGTCCGACGAACCATTTAAAGCGAGAGGAGACTTTGATTAATGCGTACGAGGCGGAGGAGGAGCGGATTATCAACGTGCTGTCGCGCAAGTTGGAACAGGTGCGTTTGTGGGGTCCTCTTTCCCCTCCTTCTTCCCCTCTCTCTCTCCTTTTCTCGTCGCTTTTCGGATGTAGGGGGTTCTGACAAACGTCCGTTAGCTCCGGGAAGAAAAGATTCAACTCGAGAATGCGCTCGAGGCAGAGAGCGAGTCGCACGTCAATCGATTGAACAGGGAGTTGTCCGTTCTGCGTGCACAGGCGCAAGCGAGTGCGAGCGGGAACGGGAACGGGAGTACGACGGCGGCAAGCGGTGCTTCCTCCCCTGAAGTACGCGCGCCACTTCTGAGCGGTCACGATCCGACGGCGCCGAGTGTCGATGTGATGTTGGAAGCGATGAGGCGGGAGAACGAGCAGTTGCGAACTCGGTTGGTGGATACGGAGCGGGATTACGTGCGGATTTCGAGGTTGAACGATATTTATCGGGAGGAGTTGTTGGAGTTGCGAAGGCGGGTGAGTGAGGGTTTTTTTTTCTCTTTTGGTTAGTCGTTGGGGGACTGATGCTTTGGTAGCTCGGGTTGTCGGTGGATAATTTGGTGGGGTTGACGCCTTTTGACCCGTTTTCGCAGCCGACGCATCGGCGGTCGACGTCTGGGATTTCGTCTCCGGGTACGTCGGTAGTGTATCCGTCTGCACGACCGACGACGCATGCGGTGCCTATTCCATCGCATGGGGTGCCGATTCCACGACCGTCGTCGTCGATCCACCGACCGCTGAACAGCACGTCGGAAACGACGACTCCGCTCTCGCACTCGCCCTCGTCGACGGAATCGCCTTTCCCGTTCTCGCCGGTGCTCTCGGGGCACGTGCCGGCGAGTAGCAGTTTGCTGAGCAACGGGACACACATGACGACGCCGCCGTCATCGTCGTCTGTGCAGTCGAACGTGGTGCCGGTTGGGTATGGGGCGAACGTGCATGCGTTGACGTATCCGAGTGTGCCGCCGCCGTCGTTGTCGTCTTCGTATGGGTCGCCTGTGGTGTCGTATTTTCCGCAGAGGGAGACGTCGCCTGGGGAGGGGTTGAGTCGGCGAGGGTCGGGTGCGCGTGGGCGGGGAGGAGGGGTTGGGTCTGGTGCGGGTGTGAGTGCGGAGATGGGCGCGGGGAGTGGGACCGGGTGGGGGAATGGAAGGAGTCGGAGTCGGAGGGATAGTGTGGAACGTGGGGGGAGGATTGCGGAGACGGGGACGTTAGTGCCGAGGTCGAGGTCGAGGGCGGATAGTCGGGGTGTGGCATCGACGAGGCCAGTTCAGGCGTTGCCGGGTGGGCCGGAGAGTGGGTGAATGTGTTGCTCGAGCCGAGGCATTTTCTCGCTTTTTCGATCTTGTTGAATGGATTTTTACTTGTATTTGTGCGCGTTTTGCGGGGCGGTTTTTGAGGCTGCGTCGGGTTTCTCATTTCCAGCTTGGAGGACACATACGGAAAGGGGTAAATATTGTCTTTTTTTTTGCGGTTCATTGTCTGTCCATATGAGTCGAACAATATGGATGAAGGACACAGCCACTGTCGGTCGAGAATCGTGGCTGTGTCAGATGCTGTGGTGTCGTGCAGTATTTTTCGATCAGACGAGTCTTACAGCCATATAGCCCAGTAGCGAC
>JBBPQU010000974.1:0-12413 GCA_038092655.1 Boletus sensibilis
AGAAAGGTTGTCCAAGCAGGAGGTCAAAATTAGCCCTGGCAAGGACTTGAACTTGAAGGCAAACTTCTCCGGCACCAAAATTGAGCGGAAGGTTTTCAAGAACACCTAGGGTTGCATCTGTGGTAGTGTTAGCAGACAACATGGTCATTTGATGATCCGACCGGATTGGCAATCTGAGCGCCTCCCATATCCGTTTAGGCATAGCAACAATCTCAGATCCAGAGTCTAAGATGCAGGTGATAGTTTTATCCAGTCCGGGGACTTTCGCATCTAAACATCGTAAGGGTAGATTGTGGTGCACCACAATAAGTCCATCATTGTTCTTGAGTGTGCAGTCACCATATTCATGGTGGATACCATCTGGGTCATGACCGGATAGCTCATTAACCTCAACAATGTTAGATGTGGTTATGTCATATCCTGTACTTCCCAAATCTAACTCCGAGCTTTGAGACACAACTCCGTCGTCTTAAGTATGAACTCTGGAGTATTTCTCTCTATTCCTTACCTCCGGACTTCCGGACTTGTAGTTATGTTTCATTCTCATCACTCTCCATTCCTACTTACTATATAAGTACTAGTTTTGCTCTGTAGATACTTTTGATCCTGTGTTTCACTTAGGAGCACTGCTCTGGCATACTTACATCCGGTGCACAGCTCTGGTATACTTACATCTGACTCCATTTCACTTACGACCTCCATTACTAATCCGTCTCTGTACTCCATATATAAACCTCCTTATGAGCACATGTATTCTCTAGTTTGAATATCAACTTATACACCAACTCCTAACTCTGTCCGAGTCCTCGGCTCTCCTTTGAAAACCCTCTGACCAAACTTGAGCCTAACCAGCTCTACTCTGATCCTCTTCTCCGACACTCCGTTCCTCTGCCAAATACCGGGCAACGGAACTCTAGTAAGGGTGCACCACATAAGGTGAAGCCAAGCCCATATCCTTCATTCTTAACTCTGGAGTTCCAGAGTTAGACCGGAGTTGAACGGTCTTAACAGTATATTTGAACTCCCACTTGCTAAAGAGTTCTACACCATGACCACTTGAGCAACTTGCTCGTGTACTGCTTTTGGTACCACCATCCCAGACCCTCCAGCATCCCATTCCGACCTCTTCAGTATCTTAGGCAACAATCACTGAGGTATTAATCCCGCTCCCCCATTCTGGGGTTTCTCTGCTCGTCCTTTTCCAGCCCCTTCCGCTTCTACGAGGCAGCATATTAATCACCTAGCCTCGCCAACTCCAGCTGCTCAGATCATGGAGTTGTTTGGAGACTCTGATCAAGAGTCAGAGACCGAACACACTCCCCCACAAAGAGCAAACCCTCCCGACGACCCAAACTCCCCTGGAGATAGTGATGACGACAGTAGCCTGAACAACAGTGATGGAGACGAATACATTCCTAGGAACGTCCTTGCCCTCCTCACTGACGCCATTAGTGGACTTGCTAAGTGCACCAAGCACCCCTCCGACTCCGGCCAAAGAATGAAAGTCCGAGAACTGGACCAGTTCGATGGCATGGACTCCCGCAAGCTCCAGGCCTTCTTGGTCCAATGCGAGCTCAACTTCCAGGATTGCCCCAAGATGTTCAAGAAAGACTGCGCTAAGGTTACCTTTTCGCAGTCCTATCTCAAAGGCATCACCCTCGAGTGGTTCGAACCAGACCTACTTGAGATGAGCGACTCTGCTTTCCGTCCTCTTTGGATGAACAATTATACTGAGTTTGTCTGAGAACTCCAGACCAACTTCGGTCCGCATGATCCAGTCGGCGATGTGGAGCACCAGCTTGATCACCTCACAATGAAGGATGGTCAGTGCGTTAACAAGTACATGGTTGAGTTCAACCGCCTGTCTTGTCAAGTCCGCGGTTATGGAGAAGGAGCTCTCCACCACCACTTCTACAATGGACTTCCGGACCACATCAAAGATGAGATTTCTTGTATCAGCAAACCTACCACCCTTGTGGGTATGCGCAACCTTGCTCAATCCATTGACGCGTGCTATTGGGAGCGCAAGTCGGAAGTCAGTCGCCAGACAAAGTCGACAAACCAGTCCTCCTGTTATGATTGGTGGACCCCCCAACTTTTCCTCTTCTATTCCCTCTCCCATCCTCGACTCTCTTGTCCCAAGATCCTCCCTTTGGAACGACATAGTCACTTCTCTCATGGACTATGCTGTGCCAGACACAGCCTATGAAGACTGTTTCGAGCATAGCCTTGAACAGCCTCTCTGATCCTATTCTCTACGCTCTGGTTCTTCCCTTTCCCTTCCTATATTCTCCAAACTGTTCCTATTTATCCTGCAGACACTGCCTCCTAACGCGTTCTCTCATATGCGTCGTACTTCCTTACCTAGTCATTTACGCGACACGACGTGTCACACGACTCGCGTCTTGCCTGCCCTTACTCACATTCAAACTCCGCTCAAACTCTACCCTTTTCTTATATAAACCTCTCCACTCTGTACTTGTGTCCTTAACTTAGACCTATACAATCTACGGTGTAAAGTCTTTCTTCACTTGCCTCATCTCTCATCCTAAGCTCGATACTAGGCCTCGTCCTAGGCCAGTCATAAGTCCTAGGACCTTCAGTCTGCTAGACTGGAGAAGACATAGACTAGGAATACACCTTGGTGTTCCATTGTTACATGGTCGTAACACCTCCACACCCAAGTTCTTCTCCAACAAATGCTCCGCCTCCGCATCCTCTAACAACAACTCCAGCGCCTCCAAGGACTCTAAGGAGTCCAAGGGCAAAGGTGCCACCACCTCCACTGCTCCAAAGCCCGACCTCTCATCGAAGTTAGGCAAGGACAGCAAACTCACCCCCGAAGAGCGCAAATGTCACTTTGACAACACTCTGCATGTTTTGTGGTCTTGCTGGCCACATGGCCAAAGAGTGCAGAAAGTCCACCTCCTGTGCATCCAAGGCCTGCGCTGCAACCACAACTCCGGAAGCCAAACTGGAGGTCTCCACAGAGACAAAAAAATAGTCCGCAGCCTCCCAGACTCCACACAGGAAGGAGGTTGCATTGAACCAAACCATGCAATCAAGGAGATCTGTTTCAACGCATCCGCTCTTTCAGATCCCAAGTCCCTTATGCCTTCCGTCTCACTCGCATCTTATCCAATCACTCCCTTTTCCATGCTTGTAGACTCTGGATCCTCCGACTGTTTTATAGATATCTCCTTTGTGAATAAACACGAACTTTCTACCTATCCCGTACCCCCACTCCAACTCTGACTCTTTGATGGAACCTCAAATAGCACCATCACTCGAGCTATCAAACTCTCCGTCCATTTCCAAACCAGTGACATCACTCTGATGATATTCTACGTCACTCCGCTGGATGGCTCCCATTCCCTTGTGCTAGGACACAACTGGCTCATCCGCTACAATCCGTTGATTGACTGGGTTTCAAGCAGTATTTTGTTCCGCTCACCTGAACAGAACATGCCAGCAACCCCGAGCTCCCCTCCGCAGCCTCTGGACTCTCCTCCTCCAGCTGACACCCCATCTGATCCACCGCATTTCTCTGATCGCAAGGCTCCCCCGATCGCGCTCATCAGTGCACCTGCGTTTGCATTGGCTTGTCGCCTCCAGGGTTCCATGCAATTTAGTATGCAGATCCGCCCTAATGAGAGTGACCTCCATTCCACCTCTGTCTCCTCTGATTCCATCAACCTCTCCAGTGTTCCTCCAGAATATCACGACTTTGCTGACGTCTTCAGCAAGAGCAAGGCAGATACACTTGCCCCACACTGGGAACATGATTTCAAGATCGATTTGGAGGAAGGAGCCTCTCCTCCATTGGGCACTACATATTCCCTCTCCCCTTCTGAACTTGAGTCCCTTCGAACCTTCCTCGATGAGCACCTAGCAATGGGGTTCATCTGTCCCTCTTCCTCTGCCCATGCTGCTCCGGTCCTCTTTGTCCGCAAGAAGGACGGTTCACTCCGCCTCTGTGTCGACTTCTGAGGACTGAACAAAATCACAAAAAAAGACTGCTATCTCCTTCCTTGCATCTCCGACCTCCTAGACACTCCGAGCCACACTAAAATCTTCACTAAACTCGACCTCCAGCATGCTTATCACCTAGTCTGCATAGCTGAGGGAGATGAGTGGAAGACGTCCTTCTGGACGCGCTATGGCTCGTACGAGTGGCTAGTTATGCCATTTGGTCTCACCAACGCCCCTGTGGCTTTCCAGCGGTTTGTCAATACCGTCTTCGCTGATCTTTTAGATGTTTGCGTTATAGTCTATCTGGATGACATTCTGATATACTCCGAGGACAAGGCCTCCCACAAGGAGCATGTCCGAGAAGTTCTCTGAAGACTTCGCAAGCACGGCCTCTATGCAAAGCCCAAGAAATGTGAATGGTCCACCGACTCCACTGAGTATCTCGGATATCACCTCTCGCCCTCCGGTCTGACTATGTCTTTGGACAAGATCCAGACTATTCAGGAGTGGCCTGAGCCTCGTAAAGTCAAGGACATCCAGTTCTTCCTCGGCTTTGCAAACTTTTACCGCCGCTTCATTGATAATTATTCCAATATCGTCGTTCCTTTAACCCGCCTCACTCACAAAGGTATACCATGGAACTTCTCCAACGACTGCCACTCTGCCTTCAATGCTCTCAAGAAAGCCTTCACCACTGCTTCTATACTGATTCATTGGATGCCAGACACTCCGCTGATTGTAGAAACAGATGCCTCCGACTACGCCATTGCCAGCATTCTTTCTCTCCATTGTCCAGACGAGGAAGTCTGGCCAGTCGCATTCTACTCCTGGATGTTGTCTGCTCCTGAGCTCAATTATGACACCCACAACAAGGAGCTTCTCGCCATTCACGAGTCCTTTCAGACTTGGCGGCACTACCTTGAAGGCTCCAGCATCCCCATCGATGTCGTCACCGACCATAAGAACCTGGAATATTTTGCGACAACTAAACTCCTGACTCACCGGCAAGCCTGGTGGTCAGAGTTCCTCTCCCAATTCAACATGATCGTCCGTTTTCATCCTGGACGACTTGGCGTGAAACCTGATGCCCTCACTAGACGCTGGGACGTCTATCCCAAAGAGGGGGATAAGGACTACGCTCGCGTCAACCCCCATAATTTCCACCCCATTTTCACCCAAGAACAGCTCACTGCATCCCTCTGAGCCACTTACCTCACAGCTCCGGTACTCCAAGCTAGCACCCTGTTCAATGTGGAACAACTCCACAGCGATATCCTTTCCGCGCTTCCGTCAGATCCTCTAGCCGAACTCCACATGTCCAACCCCTCAGATTCTTGTTGGTCAGTCGATGACGATGGATTCCTCCATCTCAACAAACACATCTACGTCCCCAATGCAAACGACCTTCAACTCTGAGTACTCCGGTACAAGCATGATCATCCACTCTCCGGACATTTCGGCCAGAACTGGACTTTGGAACTCATTCACTGCGAATACACCTGGCCAGGAAGCAGGACATTTGTCAAGGAATATGTTTCCTCCTGTACATCCTGTGCCCACGCAAAGGTTCCAAGACACAAGCCTTACGGACTCCTAAAACAACTCCCCATTCCTGAGAAGCCATGGAACTCCATATCCATGGACTTCATTGAACAACTCCCCGAGTCCTCCGGATTTACAGCTATCCTCGTAGTCGTGGACCGATTGTCAAAACAATGCATCTTCATCCCTACTCATGACACGGTCACGTCTCCGGAACTTGCAAAAATATTCCTACTCAATGTCTTCTCCAAAGAAGGAGTTCCTTCCCACATCACCTCCGATTGAGGTTCGGAGTTTGTCTCCCACTTCTTCTGCTCTCTTGGCAAGGCCCTCGACATACGTCTTCATTTCACCTCAGGATATCATCCAGAAGGAGATGGCCAAACCAAGCAAATGAACCAGACCCTTGAACAGTACCTCCGGATCTATTGTAACTACCAACAAGACAACTGGTCTGAACTCCTGCCCCACGCAGAGTTCGCTCACAATAATTCTCTGAGTGCGACTACAGGAGTCTCACCATTCTTCACCAACAAAGGTTACCACCCCAACATCTCCGTCCATCCTGAATGAGATCTCACCTCCACTAGAGCGTGCGAGTATTCCATCGACCTCGACTCCCTCCACCAATTCCTCCGTGAGGAGATGACCCATGCCCAAACGCGATATCAAGGACCTGCGGATGCCAAGCGATCTCTGGCACCAGACTTCAAAGTCGGTGACCAGGTATTCATCAAAGCTAAATATTTCTGCTCCACTAGACCCTCCAAGAAGCTCTCTGACAAGAACCTTGGACCCTATACAATCATCACTCAGGCAGGAACTCATTCCTTTACCCTCCATCTCCCGGACTCCATGAAGTCCATACACCCCGTGTTCCATGTCTCCCAGTTAGAGCCCTCTGTTCCTAACACAATTCCGAATAGGGTACAACCTCCCCCACCTGCAATTGAAGTAGACGGCGAACCGGAGTTTGAGATCTCCGAGATTCTCAACTCCAAGGTTGATCGCTGACGCCATAATTGCAATCTCCTTTATCTCATTCAATGGTCAGGATATGAAGGGACCAACGATGAAACCTCTTGGCTGTTAGCCACTGAGCTTGGGCACGCCTCCGAGCTTGTCGAGGAGTTCCATCTCCGTTATCCAGACAAGCCCGGTCCTTACTCCGCCTGATGAGGGAGAAACAGTCATATTCAAAACGACATTTTCGACATTCTATCTACACACCCTCATCTACCATCTCTGCGTCTTCTCCGCTTCCCTCCTCTTCGTCTCCATCTTCGCTCTCTTCTTCTTCTGCCTTCCACCTCACATTCACTGCTTCCTCTTCCTCTTTCCTCAACTCCTCCAACTCCTCTCCTACTTCCCCATCCTCTGACTCTGACTCTGACTCCTCCTGCTCTCTGTATACCTCCTCCGCTTTCAACTCTACTAGCCTTGCTAGTAGATTGTTCTGGCGGTCTAACCACCTCGACATCCCCTTCATCACGGATCTCCATTAGGATCTCTGCGGTGCCAACCTCCGACCCCTTGGAGCCACTTGCTCCGCCCTCTGATGCCTCCATCCTCGCCTTCTTTTTCTTCTCCTTGCATGGCAACAACTCCTCCGCGTTCCTCCTCCGCTTTGTAATCTTCACCTCCCCTGCTCCTGGCCACACGCACTTGGCCTTCACAGCCTGACACTCCACACATGACGTTGATTTACCGGGCCCAAGTGTGCACTCGAGCCCACGGTCCTCACATCGCGCGCACGCCAGCACCTCTGATTCCATCTGCTCTCGCGCCTTCTCCTGTCCTTTGTCCACGCGCTGCTCCTGTTGGACGTCCTCGGCCTATCTGCGTCAATGTCATGACTCCGAACCAGAATATCACTCACTCACTTCTTGGCCGCCATTTTGGCCTCCTTTCACTTTCTCTCCTCCTCTCTGCGTGCCTTCTCTTCTTCTGCCTTTCGGTGCGCCTCCGCCTCTTCCTCTGCCGCCTTTCTCCACACCTCCTCCTTCTTCACCTTCACACACCTCCTTCACTCAGCGAACTTCACCTCACACAGCTCGTCGGCATTGTCCTCGTGTTCCACCAGGCATTCGTTGGACCAGGAATTGATGTTGGGGTAAGCGGACACAATGATGGTTGTGATGAAGAAGTACAAGGCAGTTGCACAGGTTTTATAGATCCTGCTTCATGCACCAGCTTTTCAGACTCCAATTCCGGACTCCTTATTGTCCCTCGCTACCGGCCTTCAAGGGTTCAGGCCTAAGAGGGGGATACTGTCATATCCCATACTTCCCAAATCTAACTCCAAGCTTTGAGACACAACTCCATCGTCTTAAGTATGAACTCTGGAGTATTTCTCTCTATTCCTTACCTCCGGACTTCCGGACTTGTAGTTATGTTTCATTCTCATCACTCTCCATTCCTACTTACTATATAAGTACTAGTTCCGCTCTGTAGATACTTTTGATCCTGTGTTTCACTTAGGAGCACTGCTCTGGCATACTTACATCCGGCGCACAGCTCCGGTATACTTACATCTGACTCCATTTCATTTATGACCTCCATTACTAATCCATCTCTGTACTCCATATATAAACCTCCTTATGAGCACATGTATTCTCTAGTTTGAATATCAACTTATACACCAACTCCTAACTCTGTCCGAGTCCTTGACTCTCCTCTGAAAACCCTCCGACCAAACTTGAGCCTAACCAGCTCTACTCTGATCCTCTTCTCCGACACTCCGTTCCTCTGCCAAATACCGGGCAACGGAACTCTAGTAAGGGTGCACCACATAAGGTGAAGCCAAGCCCGTATCCTTCATTCTTAACTCCAGAGTTCCAGAGTTAGACTGGAGTTGAACGGTCTTAACATCCTCCATCACTCCAGATGAACTTGGTGTAGAGCTCAGAGAAATCCTCCTGTCCTACCTCTGTGTGGAAAAGGGTTTGGACATCAGCTTTCCACTGGTTGTAGATCTGGAGAGCTTCATTTTTGTGTTTCATGAAGTAGATCCAAGGGAAACGACTGAAGTCGTTGACTATGACTAGCCAAAATCTATAACCTTCATGCAACCGTGGAGTTATGGGGCCTCTGATGTCGGTGTGTACCATCTCCAGGGGACGAGTAGTCTGGGGTTCGCTCCATGTTCTGAAAGGCAGGTGCTTCATTTTGCCAAGTATGCACGCCTCACAGAAGGTAGGTGTTCTGGTGAGGGTGTCAATGCCTCAGAGTTGGCTCGATCTGACCATGTGTTGGATTTGGTCAATGGACATATGTCCCATTTATTGGTGAAGGAGGTTTACATCGATGGTCGCATGTGCAGCCTCCTTTTGGTCATTTAGAGTGACCCTTGCATGGTAAAGACCACACTTGTGATCAGTGGCCAAAATGGTGTTCCGGTCCTTTCAGACATAGCACGCATTGGATGTCGCTGGAAAGATAGTGAAGAGGCCAGCAGAGGCGAGGCAGTTCATGGAAATGAGTGAAATCTGGAATTCCAGAATGAGGAGAACATTTGACAGGACCACTTCGAAAGTGTTTTTGGATACCTGTGACAGGAGTGGAATTGTGCCAATTCCAATGGCATGTGCCTCAGAGTTGTCTCTGAGAGTGACTGGTTGTGGAGAGTTGAGCAGTTGGTATGTTTGAAACCAGGATCAGTGAGGAACTATGTGTGATGATGCTCCAGAGTCAATGATTAGGGTGTTTCTCCAACTATTGGCTTGCTTGGATGACAAATAGGTGTGAATGTGTTGGATTAATGACTAGGATACATTTTCATGTACTATATGCGCTGAGTCCAGAGGATCCAGAGTTTCCTTCGCTGTGTTTGCCTTTTCCCTGTCCTTTTCCAGTTTCCAGAATCCTCCACTCCTTAGCTCCACAACCCATTTTTTGTAGGAGTGGCATTCCGTGGAGTTATGTGTGGTGGAGAGATGGTGTTCACACCAGGTGGAGGTGTTGGAAGGCTGGGTTGAGGACTTAGGAGTTTCGGAGACCTTCATGGCAGACTCTAAACGCCCAGAGGGGTATAGGTGTGCATTTTTGGTGATCATTTGAGTTTCTACTGCATCAAAAGTTAGTTTGCTTTCCCCCATGGTGTTGATGAGGGATGATTTGAATAGCTCCCATTCCAGAGTTTTTGAAAGGGAGTTTAAGAGGATGAAAGCCATCACCTTTGCATCTATGGTGAACTTCATGGCGGCAAGGTGGGACTCCGAAGTCTGGAGTGATGCAATGTGTTCCGAAAGGTCAGAGTTGCCATTCAAGGTGACATTGAAGAGTTGCTGGAATATGTAGAAGGTGGAGGAGACACTTGAGGCACCGAGGAGTGAGACAAGTTTGTCCCAGAGTTCTTTTGCAGAGCTGCAGGACTCCGTCTTGAGTAGGAGGGCATCAGAAAGGCATTCCTGAATGATTCCATGGGCTTTTTCATCGCGTTCCTCCCAGTCACAGATGTCTGAAGTTGTTACTCCAGTTCTGGGGGAGGGTTGAAATGATCTCCTCTGTTTCCTCGTCATCTTCTGCCAATTCCCCTACGCTTACAGTAGGAAGGGGGTAGTCTTTACTATCCAATATGCCACTTGGGTGCTGAGTACCACCTTAAACTGCTTAAGCTTGGTCTAGTTCATAGATCATGGGTGCAGCATCACCTTAAACTGCAGAACTAGGTGTGAGACCTGGTACGAGACTAATAAGTCTTTAAACTATTGATTAGGTGAGAAGCCTCTCTGAGACCTGAGTATGTCTGTTAAACTACTACAATTCCTATCTCGAGTCCCCCTTCTAGTATGCCGGTTACGCTGCTATTAGATACTCGATCCTCAGTCACTCTGTTCGATATGCTACTACGCTGTCACTAGATACTGTTCACCTTGTAGTACTCGCGTTTGTGCTCTGCTACTCATACCCCTATCATGTCTCATGGTCCATTGGTGGATCTTTATTATGTTGCAGCTGCTGTGCGCTGGCGTAGTAATCTGTTGTCTCTTTTGATTCGCTTATCGAATCTATTCATTGTGTTATCTATAGAACTGGTGATCGGATCTTGGTATTTACATTTGGATCTTGATCACGGCCACTTTGCCCGGATCTTGGCATCCTTGTAGATCTTGATCATTCATCTAGTTTCTTCTTTGATTTCGGACTCTGTATCATACGATCAGATCTTGATCTTGGATCTCAATGCCCATCTCGATCGTTTAGTTTATTAATGCTTTCATTGCACTTGCGTTTATCACATGTTGGACAATTCTTCACTTTATTCATGATGTTCCCCTTTATCCATCGTGTACCACCTTCACTGCCCCTTTACCCACTGCTTATGTCATATTTCTTCCATCGTGTTCTATGATATTCCATACCGGCCCTAAACCAGTTCATAGTTAGTATATATAGTTGTAATCATATCATTTGTATGTCTTTACACTTGAAATTCCCTTTTACTCACTGCAATCCTTTGAGGGTTATATTTGTGAGTCTTCGTTAGGGCTTTGTTATTAGTGACTGGTATTTGGTCATTACAATATACTAGCTTCACCCTCTGTCTTCCTCTGATCCTGTGTCTCGCTTAGGAGCACAGCTCCAGCTCCACACCTCCTCTGGTCCCGTTTTACTTACAAATCAACTCCACCTCCGTTACTAATACCTACGCCTTCGTAGTATATAAAGTCCTCCAGACTACTCCTGTTGTACTCAGTTTTGTTATCAACTTTGATACAGACTCCAAACCCTCCGAGTCACCACCAGTCCTTTCCTCCACTCCGCTCCAAAATATGAGACACTGAAGATCAACAAAGGCACACCACATATGGTGAAGCCAACATCTCAACCCCTAAGAACTCTGGAGTTCTGGAGTTACCCTCAGGAGTCCAGCACGGTCTTAACAGTAACGCCTCCTTACTATACCTTTCCTTTTCTTCTCTTCCCTGACAGTTATTGAGGTACGAGTGTGCCTCCACCATACAGTATATAATCTCCCACTTCTCACCTTATGCTGTAGTCTTGAAGGTTCATTCTTGACAATTGTCGAGAATGAGTGGATCTACCAATGTGGCAGTCCCTCGAGCAGCTGTGAACCTTCATTTTCATGCATGCTGACATAAGCCTGTCGTCATTCTCACACACCACCAAAACCACCCAAAACATATCCATATTTGGACATCTAGCTACAACATTCCTCCCCTCCCTTTCCTGCTCAACCATTCACTCCCCTGCCTTCATGAATTGTTCTAATCAATTACCATATCATTTTAGAGTATTTGTAAAGATTTCTGACCGCTTGTATTGTAATATTACTATGTACAGTAGGGAGATATGTGGAAATGACAGAAAACAAGAAATGTGTTCGCATTTTTGATGGACTGGATAGATCCCTTGATAGACTTGAGTTCCAGGTTGTGTATATACATATTGATGACTTCCTAGCAGCTCAGACAGCAGGGGGCCTCCCCTGACATGTAAATGTAGATTGTTCTCCTACCCCTGAAATTACAAAAAAACGATTCACATTTTCGATTGGACCGGTATATCAACTCGGAAAATTGATATATATTGACTTCATACATGTACCTATAGCATACCAGGAGCCTATACAGATGGGGGAAGTCCCTGGGATCTAGGAGTAGATATTGTCCCTACCCTCATATCCCCCAAAGCAGTCACATCACTTACCTATATGTCAGGGCAACTGTTTAGGGTCTTGGAATACATGTAGTACATTGTACTCCCAAGTTTGCGAAAGGCTACATTTAATATTGAGAGCAGGAGAACGAAAGTAAAATGACAAAAGCATGAGAACCTAATTGGAAACTCAGGAGATTTGCCAAAACATATCAGAACATGCAATTGTAGTGATCAATCCATGCAAAGAATACAGGAGAATCTATTTGAAGTCATAA